>JAVTVY010009210.1:0-49145 GCA_036873755.1 Hanleya hanleyi | reverse complement strand
GCTCAATCTGCTACACATAACTTTTGAAATAATCTTGTAATCCAGGTTGAGCAGGGAAATGGGCCTCCAAAATTTAAGGTTTTCAGCCTTGGTCTCATCTTTACATAATAAGGTAATATATGAAAGACGCTGGGATTCTGATAAAATCCCAGCATCAAAACATTTATTAATATATTTGACAAAATCTGTACCAAATAATTCTAAGAAACGTACATAAAATTCTTTCGGTAGACCATCGGGACCCGGCGACGAGTTATCCTTCATGCCCCTTAATGCAGTTCTTACCTCCTCCAGAGAAATTGGACTTTCGAGAAAGTCCGCTTCCTCCGAAGATAAACGAGGCAAGTCCTGCAGAAAGAAGTCAATCATGGAGCCCGACACCGGCTCCCGAGAGTATAGCGAAGAATAGAAATCTTTGCAAACAGATGTAATATCAGCAGGAGAAATATATTCAATATCGTTCATTACTACCTTTTCCATGCGTTTTTTCTTTGCAGTGGATTTTTCTTTGTTAAAAAAATAACGCGAAGGCTTATCATCATAATTAAAAATTTTTGCCTTGGACCTAATGTAGACCCCCTTATTATAAGAGGAGAGGACGGAATTAAGCTGGTCACGTAGCCCGTCTATCACAGGAGAAGAGGGATCATTACGTGTAAACTCCGAAATAGATTTTTTAATTGAATTAACTTGTTCCCTCCTCTTCCGTGACAGACGAGAGCTATGCTCTCTGATCAGATCTGTCATGACCGATTTGCACTCCTCCCACCAAAGATGAGAGAAGTCAGCCGTTGCATGAAGAACTGACCAGAGATCACTCATATCCTCTAATAATAGGGGATCATCCAAAACCGAAATATTACAGTGCCAGTATCCTGGTCCTCTTAATGAAGATGCCAACCGGCTTAAGGATAAATTTACAAAAGAATGATCTGAACAGGCGGAAGGTGTGATACTACAGTTCGAAAGAAATTGAATAAGGGAATCAGAGATAAAGAAACGATCTAGGAGACAAGATACGGAAGAACTGGACCAGGATACGACGACCGTATTAGGATAGGTATACCTATATACGTCTTTAAAATCACAATCAGAACATAATTGAGAAATAATTCGGGAACCACCCAAACTACGTTCGGGGTTCCCGCCTATCTTATCAATACGCGCATCAAAGATACAATTAAAATCACCGCCCATAACAATAGGGCGGCTAGTAGCACAGTATTGATATAAAGATTGTAAAAATTCTTTCCTGTCAGCCTCACGGTCTGGCGCATAAACACAAAGTAAACGAAGTTTAAAGTCATTTATAGAGCAGTCACAACAGATAACACGACCATCAAAATCACGGGAAACAGTATCAATAGTTACATTTAGAGATTTTTTAAATAATATTCCTACCCCCTAGAATTATACGCCCCATAGCTAAATACCGCCTCACCTCCCCATTCAGATTTCCATAATTTTTCATCAAGATTTGTATTTAAATGAGTTTCTTGTAAATATATAATAGAGGAAGGATTTAAATTGCAGAATGTAAAAAAATTCCTACGCTTCATTGCCGACTTCAATCCATTACAATTAATAGAAGACAATGAGAGCGCAGGAGAGGCCATAGTGAGTGTGTAAGAAATTAACAATAGAGTATATATATAGCCATTGGGGACAGATGATTAACCCACAATGAAACGAACATACATGAAAACAAACAACAGGCCGTGAGGCTCTAGACAGGAGAGAACAGAAGGACAAAATATAGAAGTCGATATTTCGAAAAAAATATATACAAAGAATAATATATATACAAACAGTTAATAATTCAAATAGTATAAGTAGAAAATAATTATTCAATAATGTATAAAGTAACCATTCATGCAAATGACAAATAATTAGAGATTTACTAAAGAATATAGTCCAGAATAAGCTCATTATTCTTAAATCCATTATGAGTTCTTTTTTCCTTACTTTTTGGCAGATTTTGACTTGGTCTTCTTCTTGGGGGACTGTGATCTTTTCTTCTGCCTCGTAGTCCGTCGTTGCAGACTGGGGTTAGGTGATGTCGACTCCATGCCTTCGATTTTTAGGGGGGTAAGGAAATCCTGTGACGCTGATGGCGACTGGGTGGCTGGGACCGGATCTTCGCGCACTCTGTTTGGTGGGATAACTGGTGATTGGGACTGCGATTGTGAAAATGATTGGGACTGCGTTTGTGAAAAGCCTTCTGAAACTGGCATAGGGGTTGTCGATAGAGGCGGGTACTCCTCTTTATCTAATTCTTCTTCTTCGGCCCTGGTCACCATCTGAGACACATTAGAATAGAGTTGAAATTGAGAAGCCGGGGAGGGGCTTGCCGCATTAATAGCTTCATTGATAGTTTGGCTTTGTTCCATCTCTTCCTCTTGTTCCATAGACTCTTCACCTTCATCACCACTCTCCTCACTCTCAGCAATTCCCTCACTTTCACTCTTCTCCTCAGGTACTTCTTCATCGGAAACGTCTTCTACATCGTCGGCGTCTGTTGACGCATTATAGGCCCCCTCGGGGGCCTCCTCCTCGTTGTCGACGGGTGAGTTGTCGATATCACCTGTGTTCACATCTCTCACAGCTGCTCGATCAGCCCACGAACCACGAGTACAGCTCACTGCGGTGTGCCGAAACGAACCACACTTTGGACATTTCTTTGCTTTGCACTGAAATCTAACGTGGCCTGTCTCTTGGCACCGCAGGCACAGTGCTGGCCTGCCTTGCATGGTGATTAATCCACTGAAAGTGGCGAACGTAGAAATGTGTGGAATAGAGTCCGCCTTTGCCATAGATAAATTCATATCAACTGTCCTTATTCCGGTCATTTCTCCATTTCTCCAGAGAAACCCCACATGTTCCACTTCTCCAAATGACGAGAAATATCGTTCAAGTTCCTCGTCTTCTACTACAAAGGGGAGCCAGTGCACGCGAATGGTAACTCGCCTTTTAAAGAAATCTTTCACTTCAAATGAAGCTTCAACTTCGCCCATATAGTATGAGCCCTGGGACCTGAACATGTCCGCATACTGGTAAGATTCAAAGGCAACAAACCAGTCTCTCGATCCCCGCATCTGATCAACGCAGGTGATCCGCTTGTTAAGTCGTGGCAGTTTAGAAACATACCGGGTGATAGCATTTTTCACAGCAGCGGCGTTTCCCTTGGGATTCTCGTTGAAACGAATCCTCACTGTGCGCTGTAGGCGGTCTGAACTCACTCCCTTAGGAATCGAGGCCATCCTTGGGAGCCACCAAGGAAGCCCGTCCCCCAGGGAAAAAAGAGTCACTCACCACAGGCGAGGTCCGAGTCCAGTGATCCAAAGGGAAGTCCAGGGGCAGAAACAGGTCGAAGATCCGCAGGAATGGTATCCAAGGCGTCAATCCAAATCGTATTCCAAGCTCGTAAATCCAGGGGTGGTCCAATGTCGGTAATCCAAAGTATCCAATTCGTAATCCAAAGAATGGCAGCTGATAACGGGCAGCGAGACGGTGCGAAACTCGACCTTTGACTGAGCCAAAAGGCCGAGAAGCGATATTTAGTTTGACTCTCGCAAACAACTTGCTCAAAGATACATTCAAGAATGTGAGGGATCGGGCTAGTGAGGCCTATAAAGGGTATCTCGATGTTGACTTGGAGGGTCGGATCCCGTTTTCAAAATATATGAATGAACTTATTTTGAAAAAACCCCGCTGAAAGGCGATTTTGATGGAAATGTGAATTGACTGGTGTGTTTGGCTGGTGCCTGCGGCTTGGCGGCGGGTTATTTTTCTATAGTATTAATTTTTTCAGCATAAGATATTCACATGTATTCAATGGTTCAATTTGTGTGACGTATTTATAACGAATTGTAATGGCATGTTATTGTGAATTATACGCCTCATGCCAATATGATCCTTACATGGGTAAATTTGAATCATTCACTGTATATATATATATATATTATGACACTTCGAGATGTGTTTCGACTGTCTTACCATTCGTCCACTGTTAACTCTATGGCATTAAACTTCATTTACTTTAACTTGAGTTCGGGTTATCTCAATTAGTGTGTTTTTGACTTGTAAAAACATCTAATTGTGATTATCCAGCTGAGAGAGCATTCAATCTCACTATTCTTATTCGGCTTCTCTCCTGAGTTGTTTTTCTTGGCTTCCTTTCATGTGGTCCCCTCACTTTAATAGTGAGTTGTTCTTGTGTGGTTTAATTGTGTGAGTTGTTGTCCATGTCACACAGCGGATACCTGTATATATACCGGGCTTATTAAGCCTACTGCATAGAACGTAGACCTGCCGTTCTGTACCCCAATACACACTCCAAGCAATTGTTACAGGCACAGATTTCTGGAAGGACCCCCCCTGTTCCCGAGGGCGTCAGTCGGGAAGTCGGCTCTAAGAACCCTGAAGACGCCCTGGTTCTCCCAGTTTTTTCTGGACGGCTTTGTGCGTACTATGGGGTACCAAGACAAAGGAATCATACACGCGATTACAGTGAACTCACAATTACCAGTATAACAACCAAAAAAAAAAAAGAAGAAAAAAAAAACAACAAAAAACAGAAAGAGACTTACGAACTTGTACATATAGCGATTCCTATTTACTTCTATTTATATCTCCTACTAATCTCTCATTGTTATTTATTATTTATCTATTTATTTATTTATTTATTTATTTATATATTCAGCGCTGGAAAAGATATTCAATAAACAACGTAATGTACCGCGAGAATCGAATAAAACATTGAGTTGATGGGCCGCGAAATCCGAATGGGAAGCGGCCCTTAAACTACAATTTCAATCAAAAAAACCTACTGCATTCTTGAGATTAGCAGTTGACTGATACCGTGTACACGGATGAGAAATACAGAAAAAATTTACCCACCCAACCCTCCCTATTGTTGAAACTTATTAATGTGTTAATTTAAAGTGTATTTTCATTTTTGATACCTGTTTTCAGCGGCGGGTTATTTTTCTATAGTATTAATTTTTTCAGCATAAGATATTCACATGTATTCAATGGTTCAATTTGTGTGACGTATTTATAACGAATTGTAATGGCATGTTATTGTGAATTATACGCCTCATGCCAATATGATCCTTACATGGGTAAATTTGAATCATTCACTGTATATATATATATAAATTATGACACTTCGATATGTGTTTCGACTGTCTTACCATTCGTCCACTGTTAACTCTATGGCATTAAACTTCATTTACTTTAACTTGAGTTCGGGTTATCTCAATCGCTGATCAGTATTCTTAATCCATAATATTCATTGTAAAGTCGTCATCTAGAGAATAATGTATCTCAGTCACGCTTTATGATGTATCTCAGTCACGCTTTTATTGTGACTGTTTATATGAACACCATGAGGCTGTTGAGGTACATGGGTTCATACATCCCCTAGCCCCGGGTTAATCTTGTGAGGAACCAAACTTGTAAGGAAATTTTGGAACGCAGAATCTTACGAAAATTTAGCGGGGGTAAACGGTGGCTGTTACCGACCCATTGTGCTTCGGTCTTAGGAACGATTATGTAGCGATCTTTTGAAAAAGCTTTGGTATATTTTTTCAATATCGACATATGTGAGTGTGACACAAGTTATTTTCCCTCGATCAGTGGATTAGGTTTGACCCAAAGATATCGTGGTGAACATTGATTTACAACAAGGTATAGCTACAGACAATCTATAAATAGTTGCACATATCAGAATACGTTAGTCAGTTACAATCAGAATCAGAATACATCAGAATATTGGCAGTTATCTTGTTGTATACAATATGTTTCGGTAAGACAGAAATCTACTGGAGTTTCAATATTTTGGTGAGTTGATGCAAATATTTTGCAGGTGATTTTAATTTTGTTTGCAGGGAATAAAATAATTATCGGCTCTCACTTTTCTCTGCGTATGCGTTAGTTATTTTCGGTTGTGACATTTTTAAGTGTATTGTAGTGTGGAAACAAGGCCAAATGGGGGTGCCTGATTTTACGAGTTCCGCGTTGAAATTTACAGACAATATTTTGGACTCACTCGCCGATATTCAACTATAAGAACTTTATCTGAATGTCAGCCAATCGTAGGGCTAGCCTTTCCCATTGTCCGATACATTCAAGTGTACGGACATTGCCCGACAGACTGAATCGGTGAATTAGTTCATTTTTACCTATAGTGTATGTTTATTCGTTCATTTGGTATTTGAATATTGATATTGTTGGACTGTGCATCTTCATCAAAATTGATTGTGCATCTTACACCATCTAAAATGGAAGACGTTGGTCCCGTTCGTATTTCAACAGCATTGTTTGAGTCACTGCAAATATTGCATTGGATAGGAATGAAGGAATATGTTAAACTGATGGCTTTACAGAGAGAGGGCCGACCGTTATGTTTTATATATTTTATACATGTGAGTTTAGTCCCAGGCATGTAGTTGAGATTATTTAGCATGTGCAGCCCTGAAAATTCTGAATTTATCATGGCTCTTTGGTGGACAGTCACGTTGAGTCAAACATAACGTCCCATTCAATGGGGATCAGAGAGAGATTGGAATTTTATGGGCTAAGGTCTCGGATAGCCTCAATGGTATAGGTGAACGCGTTGATAATGTAAAACAGAAAATGTCAGCCCAAGATAGTGATGACAATATCTATGATCGAAGCGTACACTAGTCCAGGCCTAGATCGCTTAAAATGCAGTTATCCCGAGAATGCAGCCGTAGTTACAGTATTTCGTATTCAAAGTCCCTGGTATTCTCAGAAAATGCAGAGGAATGGCTTTCGTGTATGGTTAAATTTAAGTTGGAATCCAAAAATAAACAGTCGAATAAGGCAAAGTCCCCTAGAAGCCGAAAAGAGTGTATGTATGGTAAGGTCATGAAACAGTATAACTTCTATCCAGAAAATGTCCGGAAAACTTCGTTTGACGAATTTTTTAGAGTCTTTAGCGAAACTTTGTTCTGGTACCTCCACAATCAATTAGACGGCGCTTGCAGGCAGAGAGCAAAATGCTGTGGATAGACTGGAAGATTGTGCTTATAGATTCACCAAGATATCGAGAGATGGTTATACAGGAGCAAGTGATGAGGTCTGATCTGGTGCTTGCTATTGATGAGATCTGATCTGACGCTTGCTATTGATGAGATCTGATCTGGTGCTTGCTATTGATGGGGTCTGATCTGGTGCTTGCTATTGATGAGGTCTGATCTGGTGCTTGCTATTGATGAGGTCTGATCTGGTGCTTGCTATTGATGAGGTCTGATCTGGTGCTTGCTATTGATGAGGTCTGATCTGGTGCTTGCTATTGATGAGGTCTGATCTGACACTTGCTATTGATGAGGTCTGATCTGGTGCTTGCTATTGATGGGGTCTGATCTGGTGCTTGCTATTGATGAGGTCTGATCTGGTGCTTGCTATTGATGAGGTCTGATCTGGTGCTTGCTATTGATGAGGTCTGATCTGGTGCTTGCTATTGATGAGGTCTGATCTGGTGCTTGCTATTGATGAGGTCTGATCTGGTGCTTGCTATTGATGAGATCTGATCTGACGCTTGCTATTGATGAGATCTGATCTGATGCTTGCAATTGATGAGGTCTGATCTGACGCTTGCTAATGATGAGGTCTGATCTGGTGCTTGCTATTGATGAGGTCTGATCTGACACTTGCTATTGATGAGGTCTGATCTGGTGCTTGCTATTGATGCGGTCTGATCTGGTGCTTGCTATTGATGAGGTCTGATCTGGTGCTTGCTATTGATGAGGTCTGATCTGGTGCTTGCTATTGATGAGGTCTGATCTGGTGCTTGCTATTGATGAGGTCTGATCTGGTGCTTGCTATCGATGAGATCTGATCTGACGCTTGCAATTGATGAAGTCTGATCTGACGCTTGCTAATGATGAGGTCTGATCTGGTGCTTGCTATTCATGAGATCTGATCTGACACTTGCTATTGATGAGGTCTGATCTGGTGCTTGCTATTGATGAGATCTGATGTGACGCTTGCTATTGATGAGGTCTGATCTGGTGCTTGCTATTGATGAGATCTGATGTGACGCTTGCTATTGATGAGGTCTGATCTGGTACTTGCTATTGATGAGGTCTGATCTGGTGCTTGCTATTGATGAGGTCTGATCTGGTACTTGCTATTGATGAGATCTGATCTGGTGCTTGCTATTGATGAGTCTGATCTGACGCTTGCTATTGAATCAGTGGCAGTTGAACATTTCCTGATGGAATGAAAAAACTATCAGACAACCATCGAAAATGCCTTAGCTCATATAATCTCCTTAATGTTCCATCACAGAGCATTGGTCTCTCAGGGGGTTAGTGCAGTTACAATTCATACAGTTGGAGAGATCTTTACCTGGGTCGCTGGTCAGGTGGGATGGGAATGGTTGGATTGGAGATCCTGGTAATTGATGCAAATTAATCCACACGCTCTCGGTCGCCATGGTCCCAGCGCTAATCAGATCACTTTACCCATTTTCGCCAATTCAGAGTAGTTTAGATGGGTGGGATCACTTGTGAACTATGAATGATGGGACAGGGTCAACAAGTGACGCATTAGATGAAATAAAATGTACTGCAGTAATTAAAGATATTCTGTCCTGGACGAAATTGGGTCCGTGCCTGTGACGGCTGTAGTAGTTATGACTCAGAACGTGATTGCTAGGTTAGGACTGAAGGATTATCATTCTCTCTCATTCAATCGACTGGGCCATGTCAGGGTATGTGCAGCATGTGAATGTTGGCTGTGCAGGTTTGTCTTTCTATCACAGTTTTTCTTTGTACTGAGAATATAGTGGTTGCATCATTGTTTCAAGATCCTTGACCATATTTGATCTGATTTTTGTTTTAAGATGTATATTTTGGGATTGCGGAGAAAAGAAAAAAAATATGAAAGGAGTGGAAGTCATGTTTAGTGGAACCAAATAGTACTTATTGCTGATCTACACCGAGTTGTCGTAAAAGCGTCAGATCCGACACCCAGTACTCAGCCCTCGTCCATGAAAGAATTTCCGCGTCAACAATCAAAATACCTATATCGAACGACAGTTAGTTCCAATTCCAACGGTCTATAAAAAAAACACAAGATGGAAGAGAGAAGCGGTCGGATCATTTCCAAAGATATCAGCAAGACATGATATTATTTCACAGCCCAGCAGAAATTTCAGTTAACAGTATGCGTTTAAGTGTGTTCAACTGTATATCATAGAAGGATTACACAATAAAAGTAGACCATACAAAGGCTCCGATTATGCAAGAATAAGCCTGATGACCCCATGATGGTGTCCTTTATTCCCCCCGCCCTCGAAATAATAAAAAATAAAATCTTCTTTTCGGAAATGTCTGGAACCTCCTTAAATAAACAAGCTGTTAACATGGCTGCGGTATGATAATGGTCTGTGGTATGATAATGGTCTGTGGTATGATAATGGTCTGTGGTATGAAGGTCTGTGGTATGATAATGGTCTGTGGTATGAAGGTCTGTGGTATGATAATGGTCTGTGGTATGATAATGGTCTGTGGTATGATAATGGGCTGTGGTATGAAGGTCTGTGGCATGATAATGGTCTGTGGTATGATAATGGTCTGTGGTATGATAATGGCCTGTGGTATGAAGGTCTGTGGCATGATAATGGTATGATAATGGTCTGTGGTATGATAATGGTTTGTGGTATGATAATGGTCTGTGGTATGATAATGGTCTGTGGTATGAAGGTCTGCGGTATGAAGGTAGGTGGTATGATAATGGTCTGTGGTATAATAATGCTCTGTGGTATGATAATGGTCTGCGGTATGAAGGTCTGTGGCATGATAATGGTTTGTGGTATGATAATGGTCTGTTGTATGATAATGATCTGTGGTATGATAATGATCTTTAGTATGATAATGGTGTGTGGTATGATGGTCTGTGGTATTATAATGGTCTGTGGTATGATAATAGGACACGCAAGCCCCCGTATAATTCCTTCTTTTACACTGATATACAAATGGGAACAGTTGACATTCCATCTTTTGTCGTGTAGTGGAAGATAGAAAAGCAAATGCCAATTATTTCTGCCATGTAAAGTCAAGTCTAAACATGTTGCTGCATCTAGACTGACGGCTGTTTATCTCAGATTTGCTGGAGGTCATATATTCTTCGCCGGATATATTCAATATTGTAATTATAGGTCTGATTCTACACGTCGACTTATTTTTGCAGAATTCAAGTCATCTGCTTTTGTAGTCCCTCATCTGGATAGGGCGATAGTTGGAGACTACGGGACTTAACGTTTAAGCTTTATATACAGGACTTAAGTTCCATTGTATTATACTTAATGATGTCTGGGAAATCGATACAGGAAGGTGTCCACCCATGAAACACACCACAAAAACACGTAAACAAGAGAAATCGATTATTGGAGTGAGGGTTGTAACGCTATCAGTCTGATCATATTATAAAACAATTGGATGTGTTGAGAAAGGGTTTTATCCCCTGAGAAGCCAACCGTGTGAACTGAATGATTCAATAAATATCAATATACATGTAAGCGACAGATCTGACATCCGATGGACTGCTTTCGGCATTTGATGCCCAGCATACGTTTTACATGGAAACCAAAATTCAACACAACATACATGTAGAGCTATTTTCTTGAACGAAGATTTGAAATATTCAATAAAGCTAGGAAGCAATACAGGTTGTATTCTCGTCGTCAAATCCTGAACCGCTAGCAACTATTTAATTTTATTAAAAACAAATGCCGAAAAAGTTTGTATGACCCAATGCAGGATATGAAAAGGCAGCAGTCAATATCAAGCTGACCAAACGGGCAACGCTCTACCCAGTATCATTTCTAGAATTTTCTATGATACGTTTTTTTTTTAATATAGACGGGAAAATAAATTACAAACCACAGCATCCTACCGACTATTGGATATGGTAGGTACTTATTTTTTGCGATTAGGCCTGCTATGACCATGTAAACGAGGTATGTGTATATTGTTAGAGGACATATAGTATGTGATCTTTTTTCTTTTGATCATGTTCAAATGTTCATTGTGAGCAAAACTCAAAGAAAATGCAGGAAGAAATTAATATCGGCGCTCTGAGTGTACATGTATGAATTAGCAATGCAAGATATGTCTACAAACAACGTCGCGAGGTCGAACTTGACCAAAACGTGACATCTCCGAGATAAAAAAGACATCATAGATTTTCTTCGACAATCCCTGAATTGAGCAGCACTATCTTCTCGCTTCGCTGCTTCAACGTTGTGCAAATAGACATGTTGAAGCCATTCCACTGAAAGCGAGCCAAAACAATGAATGGACTGTTGGGATTTGGAGAGAATGGTAGCGTCATAGAAATACACATCCGGAATCGTGGGTTGAAAGATATATTTACGCACGAAACGCAAATGCAGTTTTTGCTATAGCCCTGACATTTAAAATTTGCAAAATATGTTTAATCTGTTTGATCTATAGGAAAGAGAGTACATGTGTGATATTGTTTTCTGATTGGTTACTTTTCAAAATTGTCCTGAAACTGTTACCCAACAAGCCATTAATTGTCGTAGTCAAAGTATCACTGATCCCAAACCAACAAATCGACGTTCAATGTTTCAATATAATGATCTACATTTATGTATTTATATGTACCGTTTTCGACCGAGCTTTACTTCAGTCATTTATAAGATATGTCGGACAACCTGTGCATGATACGTCCTTATCATCGTTACATGTAGTATATTTACGAATTTGATATTTATACATGATTGATACAGTCAGCCTTGACTCAATCAAACCTGTTTCATTGCTTCGATTTTTATTTTCAAATATGTACCTCCAAGACACTCATTTTCACCCAAATTGGAAAATAAGATAAAACATATGCGGATTGGACCTCCGGGTGAGCCCTTTCTCATCACAAGCTTGAGAAATAATTATTGTATTAAACAATAACTTTGGATACAAAATAGAAGAAATACAGATAAACCCTTTATTATTTTTAGTTATTCCATAATTAGTATGGAAATACATGATACCCCAGTCACTCTCTATTTTTCCAGTATATTTCTCATATGGTTATCAGTAAAGCTGCTTTTTCTTTTTTCGTCTTACTTCATACTACGTATGCTTCCCCTCATATATAATTATCGATATAGGAAAGATGTGTGCACTTCCATTTTGATGATGTCATTATGGCTACATTGAAATATTTTATTCATATTTTTGATATTCTTCTGATACTCAAATAAGACAGAGAGAGAGCGAGAATTATAAATTAAGCTGAACGTCGCGTTCAGCAATATTTCAGCTATACAGCGACAAACATCCTAAGTATTAAAAAAAAAAAAATCCAGAAGTAATCAACACAACACACCAAAAAACATATAATACTCATGCAACAAACCGATTTCTCTCAAATAACCTAAAATACACTCATCTTTTATCCGACTAAAAAGATCTTCTGAAGTAGCTGCTTGATAAAAAGAATCTCCTAAAATCTTAAAATCTATACAGTCGATCAGAATATGTTTCACTGTGAGATCTTCGTGGCATGGAATATACCTTGGGGCTGATTCCTTTTATTAATAAATGTTAATCGGGTAT
Organism: Hanleya hanleyi; assembly: GCA_036873755.1. Classification (NCBI taxonomy): domain Eukaryota; kingdom Metazoa; phylum Mollusca; class Polyplacophora; order Lepidopleurida; family Hanleyidae; genus Hanleya; species Hanleya hanleyi. Next base: position 36,528 of record JAVTVY010009210.1, on the reverse strand, counting down.
GGCCGATTCTACATGGCCTGATCATGACTTGATCGAAACGTTTCTGGCTACTCAGATGAATATATCCCACAGTTTTCTTTTAAACTGATGAAGTTTATTATTATCCACAGCATCCTATGAAGATTGAAACAGCTTTCTCACATAAGCACAGATAGGGGTCTGAAATCGCTTAATGGGATTCCAACAGGATCGACCTCATCTAGGGCTGCCTTAGCCATTTCATCGGCTCCCGTATTTCCTTTAATGCCAGCCTGGCTAGGCAACTAACTAAACACAGCACCAATCTGTTGATGAAATCTACGATCATATAGTTTTAGAATGTTCAAAATAGTGGGATGAGTTCACGCTTAAAACTAAAGTGTTGAAACTAACTCGTAAAGTGTTGAAATAACCCTTTAAGTGTGTCCACAGGAAGAGCAGTCTCTGTGGACACACTTAAAGGGTTATTTCAACACTGTACGAATGAGTTTCAACACTTTAGTTTTAAGCGTGTTGAAGTTCCACTCTCAATCGCTTGAAGGCATGACAGTGAATCTGAGAATATGATATATTTTCCTCCTATAGTAGACCAATTCCTTCTAAAGCTAACAATAGAGCTTTGACCTCGGCAGTGATAATCAAACTTTTACCTGCAAGTCCACAGGTTTCAGTTTCGGGACTAAAGATAGTAGCACACTCTCTCACCATCATCAGAACCATCTGTATACCAGCTTGATGCGATCTTTATTTTTCTCTCAATAGACCAAATTCTTGTGTAACACGAGATGGCTCGTGTCTACCTTTTTATATTTCGTCACTGTAATATCTACTTCTGGTCTGACTAACTGCGATGGTGAAACTGGCAAGAGCTTGTTAGATAAAATTTGTGTAAGATTAATACCAGCTGCTACAATTGTGTGGTTTCATACAAAATCCAAGAGGTGGAATAATGGAGGCTTTTAATAAGGTAGCTTCAATACGACGGGCTGAGTTACCCATGCCCGTTGTAGTCTAGTAAAGTTGAAAATAGTTTACTCCCCATAAACCATGTATACTTACCCTTCCAATAGCGTCCATTTAAAAACACGGCTGCATGGTATACATCTGTACTGGTGTAATAATGACATGATATGGTTATGCTAAATCATTATTCCTATAAACTCTCACGAGATCAAAGATGGTGGTATAGCACGCTTGATTCTGATTGATCGATTCCTTGAACTTGAGCCGGTATTCGTCCCAAACCTATACCCTGATTGTACTTCTTCTCCAGCCCCTTACTCGATAGTTTACCCTCTACCGCATAGTTTGACCCTTACTCCATAATTTGCCCTTTACCCCATAGTTTGGCCCTTACTCCATAATTTTCATTGTGCCCCATAGTTTGACCATTACTCCATAATTTGCCCTTTACTTCATAGTTTGACCCCTAGTCTAGCCACAACTGTTCCTATCAATGATACATTTGGTTGATAGTCACAGATGACGAGTATGGATCGCCGTGTGCTATAACCCGTACCGTATAAAAGTACATTTTGATGCTCCTTACCTGTTATTTTCGAGAAGCTAATTCTTTCTTTTCCACGCTTGTCGCTTTCATTAAATATTCCGGCGCTGATGATTAGCTGTACACGAGCCGTTTTCACATCGACCCTGATCTTCCCCATATTGTGTAACTGCGCATGCGTAGTGGCCCAAATACACGCAATATGGCGTCTACCTTTACTCCATAATTTGAGCATTACTCCACAGTTTGACCCTTACTCCATAATCTGACCTTTACTCCACACTTTGACCCTGATCATGATGACGTCACTGATCCCGAGCATTAATATGAGCATTAGCTTGATTATGATCATGATCCTGAACCGAACCGTATTCAAGTGCTTAAGCTCACACTACATTCTAGTACAAGACTATATTCAGTTTTGGCAGACTATGGCCTTGATATGACCTCACAGGTGTGACATACCCCGGTCCATCCTTGGATAAGGGACGAGGCAAAATTTTCTGGAGGTAGACGGGTGACATATCCTTCATATCTTTCAGTAGTATAAGGAGCGAGCAGAAATCAATATACAATCAAGATAATGCTTGAGGGATGTGACGTTGATCTCTGATCAAAAATCAAACGGTTTCGCTTGAAGGTGATGAGTGGTGTATCGGTACCCGTACACTGCCATGAATGTCAGTATAGAGTAATGAGTGGTGTATCGGTACCCGTACACTGCCATGAATGTCAGTATAGAGTAATGAGTGGTGTATCGGTACCCGTACACTGCCATGAATGTCAGTATAGAATAATGAGTGGTGTATCGGTACCCGTACACTGCCATGAATGTCAGTATACAGTAATGAGCGGTGTTCTTTTTTTTAAACAAAATTTATTAATGTTTACATACCGCAACCTGCAAAAATAATCACACCAATCTAAACACAATTTGTGGAATCATGGAAGTATATAATAGGAACCGCGGAGCACATTTGAAAGTGACTTTTGACATTGAGGTCCCAAGTCCCCCCCTCCCCAGCACCCCTCCCGCGCTCCGCGGTCCCTGTATATTATTAGCAAATGCCAACAGCTATCGTGTAATATACAAAGAAGACACGATAGGATACAATTCGACAGCAGATTTTTCCCAATTCACATCTTTCCAAGTTCGGCCACCTGACTTCTGTAACATGCCGAACGAGGTGAAATGGGAATGAGTGATCATTATGGCCGATATGCTTAATAGATCGAGGGAACAGAGAAAGCGAGTCATCCCAGTTGAAAGGTCATTTTTATTATTTTTTCCAGGGAAAGCTTCATATATCATATGATCTATTAATAAAGTTACATGCATATAATATCCAACAGAGCAAATTTTAATGAAGCTATACAATGTATTTACATCCATAATCCGTAACATTTTGCTACATTTCTTCAGTAATATTGAAATAGCTGATTATGCTACAGAGTAATTTAAAATTTGCAGCAAAATCCTACAGCGCAATATCGGTTAATTATATTATCAAGAATTGACATCACATACGAGTAAAATTTATAATCACATAACTCCACATCATGATATTTTTGAATAATAAAGTTACCCTATATAATTGTACATTATATATTTGCGTCAAGCTCTGCTCGACAAACTCTAATTTCGCAAACGCGGATTCTTTTCGATGCATGGAAAATCGTTATTCCAGCTACTGAATTAATAAAGTATGCGTTAAGTCACTCAGGAATATATTAAATGAGACGAAATGATTGTGACTGGTACAATACCAGACACACCAAGACGGTGTCGGATAACACATTATTCATACGGCAGTTTATCTCAGTTTAAGTGGAAATCGATCAAAAAACTACACACAAACCACAGAGACCAGACGTCAAACATCCTCCAATATTTATTTGTATTCCTCTATTAACGTTCAGCAAAATCTAAACAGACGAAAATAACGGGCTCGATGTGATATTATCGTCTGACTGTTTTATAGTAATACTCTTAGAAGTTCCATAATATTATTGGTGCCGTGAAGTTCGCAAGCTCGAAAGCTTGGAAACGTATACGCCATACATATATGTACCTAGCAACAGCTATATATATGGCTGTCCCCAAATGATTAGTTTCAAACCCGTAATTTTCTGAGAGAAAGCCTTTTTCGCTCTTATAGAAAACAACTGGATTTTACATGAATCAAAACAGTATGATCCCGAAAATTAAACCCCTGTGTATTTATCTCTCATTTTCAGATTTTGTGACCCGATAAACTCTCGGTGTAACATCCACCAATTGATCCGGGCCGCATTCAGTCTTTCATCCTCACACGAAAGAGATATAAAGTTAACTGCATCAACCACATTTTTTAGAAGGGCGAACAAATCATCTCCAATCCAGGGCTGCAAGGCAGAAACTTGGCTATATCTGACGCGTTCGGTAATTATTTTATTTTCGTCTAACTCAACCGAGACATATACTTGGTTTGTCACCGTCAAAGAAATGCAGAATTTGTGCTTGCTGTAAATGGTAAATCCCGCGCAATGTCATTGGATGCATGTATTCCAACTTTCGGGAGACAATTTTGATCGGTTTATTGCTAATTTCTTTAGAATTTCGCTTAATCGAATCGAGTACGTCGTATTCTCTATCAGTTAGATCCCCCATTAGATACACAATTTCTGTTTGTTAATTAATAAACAATAGTTTTAGTATTATATATAAAAAAACGCACCGTAGCGCTTTGGTTATCACGTCCGCATCTATTTTAGAACTTCCGGAATTTCGGATTGGAATCATCGCAGGTGCCGTATTTTCATGGCGAATGTTTCTCGCAATGATGACGTTTGTCGAACCAGTCTATCATCATGATATATTTTGAAAGGGGGAAATTTCTCCAGAATGAATTATCGTTTTCTTGCGTTTGTAGTTACCTAGATATCAGAAGAATATCATAAGGTTACAGGGACCAATTACCGAGTGTGTGTACTAATTATATTTTGAACAGCGATGCAACTAGATCGTCATAGTTGTGCCAACGTTACCGACGCTAAACAGACCAGCTATTCTATTTGACAACAGTGATAAAGTATTAAAGATTCTCGATAAGAAGGTCGTAGTTCTGTCCTAATGTTTGTAGGAACTTTGAAGAAAGACGATTCTATCTCCTCACATTATTTGTAAATTCAGTGTCTGATCTACATTGGATCGGCAGTAAATCAAGCTGTTCTTTTACAAACAAATTGCTTGACAGTAGATGGAAGACTGTTATAGAGTTATTATTGAAAATTTAAGTGCGTGAATTCGAAGAAACATGGTATACCTACTTGACATAATGTAATGTTGTTGACGTTGTGTCAATGTATTATTTTCATCTTTTTGTTATTTCTGTTATTTAATAATTCTGATATATGAAATGTTTAGTTTGCCTGTAGGGTTATGTCAGTCCTGCATCTCTGGGTCTCATAAATGATACTCAAAATTGCTTAAACTGATATTGAAGTGGGGTGGAATCCGCTAAACAATCTGTTTAACAAACAACATTTGGCTAATAGGTGCTTGAGTCAATAGTCAATGTACACTATGCATTTCGCATTAATCGAACAGTGTTCATGAAAACGAACATATAACATTTGTTTGCCATATGGGTCTGCTATAAGTTTTTGTGATACTAATACGAAATATGGTCACTTTGACATTTTAGTGACAAAATGTGTGGAAAATTCTACAGAATTGATGTAGAATTTATACATTTATACATCCATACAAAGGATTTCGAATATTTTTACGCAGAATTATACAAAAAAATTAAAAAAACAAAAACGAAACTGGCTCAAAATGGGCCCGATATAATAAACCAACTGTCAGCTCTCAATTTAATCACGAGTGGGAGGGGAAGGGGGTGGCGAATCCATGTCAACCAGGTCATATATATTGATGAAACGTGGGCACGATTGCTGTGGAGACTATTACATTATTCTCTTGGACGGAACTTGAGAATCACCGCTTTATTAAAACTCTAGTTCACATTCATTGTTAAATAGTGTGCTTGAGATGGAAAGTTATTGACCTCTTTATTGCTATGGCACAAATGTGAATACACATCAGGCTGAAAACACAATTATGACACTGTCATAGTCATGGTGCGAGTTTCTGACTCCTCCAAATCGGCCTTCGTGCATTTACAGCACAGAATTTTCCAGAATGCCTGTCGGAAATCACGGCTGCTAAAGTTATACAAAAACGGGTTGATGGTGGAATTGAAATAAGTCATCCAAAAAGTTATGGTGTACACAGCTTCAGGAACTTTCTCAGGGGCAACAGAACTGATATCAAAAACAATGTGAAACGGTAACCAGCAAATAATGTATCCAACTATGATGTAGGTCAAAGTAATGAACACCTTCCTCTCTTTGTTTCCACTGGATGTATGGGTATGATGCGAAGCTTGGCGATTCGCTTGTCTTTGCCTCTCTGGTGGGGGACGAAGATATTTGCCATCTGTGCTATCAGTCGTGCCTACCATAGGCATAGAATTCGCCACTGTATGCACGTCTGTTTTCGTAGTTTCTGTTCTGGAAACTGTTGAAGGTGGGTGTGCACTGGCCCCTCTGTGACCCACATGTGGGCGGACTTGACGTCTGCGCATGAACACCAGTACCCGGATGTAACAGAAAACAAGAATGGAGAATGATCCATGATGGCCGACCGTCGCCACCACGACCACGAACTCCTTGTTCAGTGAGGGCTCCCATATACATATCCCTGGTTGGCTGTTTCGGATCCTGTCAGACAGACATGCTGGTAGCCACAACACCAACATCACCACCCTGAAAATATAATTGTATGGATTCAGAGTGAGAATTCTACAACAGAGGTATTTAAACGTGTTAATCGGAGGAACGATATTGTGTCATTGGAGATAGTATCACCATTGTTTATCGCCTTGTAGATAGCGCTAGAAATTAAACGAAAGTATTTTGACAACATAGCATTGAGATACTTGAGATAAGGTTTCAATTTGGGAAATATGATTAGTCGAAGTACATACAAGAAAACAAACGGACAATATTCACAAACATATTTTAAATATTCATGCTCATTCAGCAATTAGATCAGTCCAGAAAATAACGTGCCCATTATCTGTACCTGGATGTGAAATGATTGTGTTGTTCATTTATATGAACACATAGTGCTGGCGAGATAAAGCTCATTGAGACTGTGATTGTCGTTAGTCTCGGACTTTGGCGACTGGCAGACCGAAGGTTATGAGCCTCACCATCAATATTCACCAATCATGTTGGTAAAAACAACGGAAAGTGTTAAATTCCTCTGAAATCTCTAGTCATGATAATCCCAGTCTAGTGAGGCAAACAAGGTTAACACAATTATTGTTCTACATGTGGTGTAATGGCCAATGGTGTCATATATTTCGCCATTATGAGGCTATCACGGAAATCAGTAGTATTTGTCATAGGAAGCCAGAAAAGAAAGCACGGCCGACATCAACAGAAATATCAATATGACTAGGTAGAAAACCAGCACAATCTCCAAGAAAAGCGAAACATACAGTCGTCACATTGAGCGGTAATTGGTTAGCCGTCGTTCCTTATCAGTCCACTATCAAAATACCTTTCTATAATCACACAGTAATTAACTATCTATGCAGGCATCCAACGATAAATTAAATGAACCTTTTTTTGTCAACACTTCAAATGGTACGTCATATTTCCGTGGTGAAATTCATATAACCGACCAATATTCTTTCATCCAAATGAATGTTCTAAGTATATTTACAACAGTATAACGCATCCAAAACTATGCGCTTCGACAATGGCTGTTTAAACACTACCCAGATATAAATCACTCATGATATGTAGATTCGATCAAATTCTGTCGAGCCACACGAGTATCACATAGCCATGTGCATTGTGCACATGTTTTATTTCGTTTCTATTTATTTCACATCTCACTGCAAAGAATAGAATGAATTCTTCTGATCTTAGCAATATAGATGGTATCAATGTGAAGCGGGACTTTTGTATTTTGTCTTCATGGAGTAATAAAACATAGTTTCTCGGTTGTGCATGTCACATACGGCAATCTAGATCAATTGATAACCCATTCCGTCACCGTATTGTATTATATTTGATTTTACACGCATTAATCTTACAGTACCTGGACACACCCTGTACGTATTGTTCCAAAACTTGTAACCAAATAAGACCTGCATGAAATCCGAATAACTTAGAGTAGGTCCAAATATCAATGAGGTTAAGTTTGAGCTCTATATTTGATCGATAGCTGTATTATCCGATATGAGTCTTGACTGTGAGAAGATTGTGTACAGACGACCGGCACAGTATATTATCCATAGGATAATTTCCGGACGTTTTTTCCTTAGAAATCTACTATTGATTAAATTTCGCTTTGAGCCAGGTGTACAATAGAATGCTCTTATCAGAAGACAAAAAAACATATCGACTAATAGGATTTTCAACATAAAAGTGGTATCATTAGTGAAACAACTTCTTGACTGAATTTCCACTTGTGGCAAAACCTTCCGACCACAGACAACACTATAACAGGTTGATAGTTCTTTAGATGACGTCAAAGATACAACAAATTTGCACGAAAAGTGGCATATCGATAATTCGACAGAGGCAGTGCATTAGAATTAATAAACAATACGACCCACGGATCTGATATCTATACAGCCATCTGAGTAATACTGCTCTTTGTGAACAAACAATGCAAGGGGAGTGAACAGCAATTATAGTCGAGGCGAGATGATGTGGCTTAACCGAATATCACTTAGAATCGCAGGAAGGCAATTTCTATTTTGAGAGCAGAGAGGAGACATAATTACGGGATGAAGCACCGAAAGTAGACCGGATTATTTACTCATGTTTCCGTCCGGGTCACGAAGATGAAGAAGCAGCAGTATTCGCCTAGTTATTCGCTGGAAACAGAATTCCATGGCACTTGGGGTATGCCAATGAGAGCAAGAGTACGCCAATTAGTATTAAGGTTAATGATCAGTTGTATACAGTAGGGATTATATATCGTCCACCCGATAAAAATGTAGTAAATTTTAATGAAAAGTTACAAACAATTATGAACATTCTCAAACCTGAAAGAAAGAAATGTATGATAATAGGGGACATCAACACTGATATATTTAAAACTGACAGACATTGTCCTTCTACGGACTTTTTAGCAATAAAGATTTTTTCCAAAGATTACAAAACCAACTATGGTTAAATATCGGTCGGCGACTTTGATTGACAATGTTTTTCAAAATTTTCATGAAGACTGTTTGATGTCTGGCATTCTACTCTCTAATATAAATGAACCACGGTGAATGAATACTTCCCAGTCTTCCATATAAACAAAGCACTACTCGTTGAAAAACTAGCTGATCGTACATTTACCTATAGAATTACAAATCAGGAACAAAAAAAATATTTTCGCAGAGAACATTGAAAATATTGATTGGGGTGATGTCGCTAATGAGATGAATGATGTTAACAACGCATTTGAACTGTTTCCCAACAAATTTAATTGTGTATATACGAGTCTTTTTCTGTTACGTCTACGTCTTTTTCAAGGTTAAATTAAAAAAGCCAGGGATAACATACGGTATTCTTAATCAATTCGGGTAAGAAATAGACTCTTCATACAGCACACAAAAGGAAATAATGCGGACGACACACAGAAATATAAGCAATATAGGAATAAATTCAATCACACCTTAAAATTGGCAAAGAAACTATATTACGAAACTAAATTTAATCAGTGTAACAATAGCTTCAATTATCTTTAATTCTTTATTCGACTTAGGCAAAATTATGCCTCTCGTCTCAATATACATATACAAATGGTTGCTGACTGTCGTACGTGTATACTAAAAAGATTACACTAGATAACTAACTTACTTACAATACTATTGTTATACAAGAGGATGGACGATTATGCGTCTCTTATAGCAACATTGCCTCAAATATATATTTCGCCAGCTTTCTCAGAAAACCTTGCTGATCGTTGGAAAATAGTGTTATCAAATTAAACACGCTTGGTTTTTCATAATAATATTGCTTCAAATATTGACGTCTTAAATTATTACACTAATATAAAATGCTATCCATCTTCTATTATATTCATATCACATTTCTCGTATATACGATCTGTTCTATCCAATCTGTTGCTTCCATGTCTTCCAGTTTCTATTTTTAGTCGATGTGCGCATGTTCTCAACCTAGTAAGTGTCGATCTGTGCTTAGTATTCAATACTTTTGTTAGATAGGGTTCCATACATAGATCTTTTTTTGAAATAGCTTTAGATATACAATTTTGGTGAATTTAGACCTGCAAACCACGATGTAAGAAAAATGTCTTTTGCTCTGACTTTAAAATCCTACATAAATTTCTCGCTGTTTACTGAATTCTGAAATATCCACACATCCCCGTAGCCAAACGTATTTAAAACCTTTTGTATTAACATTTTGTATACATAATATAGGTATTATAGAAGATACAAATATTGGCAATTTAACATGAAGGATGGGAGAGTGACACCCTACTGCCAGGAACACGGAGAAAAGTGGAATTAAACCCACCTGTTTGCACAGACTACCGTACAGTTTTATCATAGAGTTTTCTCCCTCTTTCCATGTTACGTGTATGGACCATCTTTAGTTTCTGGAATTTCCTAATTAATGTGAAAATACGTGAGAACGTTTGCATCTGGATAGAGAATATACATGAAATACTTTTGAGAGAAAATTAAGTTACCCCCAAAAATGTGCAATTGAACTTCATTGAGAATACAACACATATAAGGGAAGTGGGAAGAGGTGCCGACATACTGACAGAGCCACATGACTTTACAGTATAGTCTTCTGGTTAACCTATTCTAAAGCACATACCAAGAACCTAACGATTCGTGCTATGTGTTGTATCTCAGGTACGCTTTTATTGTACCTGTTCATGTGGCAACTTGGATGACATGACCGGCATAAGCGGTATTAGATACAAATCTAGAGGGCTATGGTGGGAATACTCTGACAACTCGTATATTGGCATGAGGCATGATTCATCACTTGACCCATGGTGTAATTGTGCTGTGGTCATCTCCAAATTGTCGGGACCCATGTACTTTTGAAATACACCGGTACCTGCAGTGCAGACAAGCTTATTGGATTTTTCACGTCAAACTTAATCCCACTTCAGTTCAGATCAAAAGTCGGATCACATGTACGCATATACACAAGGCTTGTTTATAGAGAGAGCATTATGGTTTAACGTCGCTTTAAAAAATATGTTGTCAACGATAAAGACGAAAATATATGTTTCATAATATCTTTATGTCGATCCAACACATTTGTGTCCGTCCAACGCATTCAGTGGTCAGTTTCGATATATAAATAACATTTTCTCTTCAAATGATTCAACCAGAGGACAGCAAAGAGCAATCCGATGTGTTCTGTAAGATGCTTACGTGAGAATGAGTACGGACGATGCACAGAATATCGAAGAAATACAGCATCTGGACTTGCTCACTGTGAAATTTAACACGAGTTGTTTCTACGACCGATGAACAAGGCTTTGTACAAAATGACAATGTAGAGTTATAGTCCGCCGTTGTCATCTGATGGCATTACGGTTCGACGTTGTGCCATTGTTTCTGTCCATGCGTTTACGTCATATCACGGATTTCCAGTATCTTGGATTCGATTGTAAATACATTTGGTCTAAACAGCTGAAGAAAGATTTCCTGCCCCACCGCCATCAGAGTGTAGAACGGAAGGAACGCTTTGTAGGATTCCATGACCTTCCAGTTTGAGATTTTTGTATTTTGGCACGTGATCAGTGCGTGATGGGCAATGAAGGGATGAAGGAACGTGACGGTATAGTTATAACAAAATGTTTGGTACTTAACTGCAGAAGTGGAAGATCCTCGAAATCTCTTTGTCTTGCTGATGCCCAAATTGAAATACAGCATTCTTCAGGATTCTTCAGAATGCTTTTCTTGTAACCCTCCTGGAATCTCTAACTTTGTATATATTTGATGATACTATTAAGAACCCGGAACTTAGTATTCCATTAATTGTGATACAATTAAGTAAAACTTTCTTGGATAACTTTCTTGAGAATGAACTACGGATACTCGAAAGACTGGAAGTGTCGTACGAAAAGTACATCCTCGGCGTCAACTCCAAATGTATAAACTGTGCTGCACTGAGTAAGACCATATGACGCCATTCGATGTTGTTTTTACAAGTATCAAATACTGGTCTTGTTTTAATAGTTGTAATGCCTGGGCTACTTTAGTGATATGATCATGAGGCTCTTGTTTTATCTGTCAAAATAAACATCCAAATAAAAAGAACCTGGCTAACTGGTATACAAACATTCTGTAGCTTTTGGTAACAAATTACGACCATATAGATCCTTCAAGCAAGTCTTTGGGTTGGAACATATACTTGCTCTTCTGTGAAGAGCAGATAAGCCTGTATGCCTATTTGCAATGCTGAAAAGATGGAAGACGAATTTTCAATTTTCAATGGAATGTAATTTTTCTGAGATGTGACAGGATGAATAACAATTATCTTCATTTGAAATGTGGCTTTAATCGTGGGAGGATCCAATTATTGTGGAGATTGTACGTAAATATGTTCGTGATTGTTTACTCACAGTCATAGCCAAGTGGTTTATGACATATGTAGTTGGTATATAGAAATGACAGCTAAAATATTCCAATATTCTTATACTCGGTCATGATGCTTTGCCGGCATCTTTGAAAACTGTTGACCTCCAGCTGGATTACATATTGGCTAAATGACGGGCTGTGTCATCAGCTGACACACAATTCAACGGACTTCCAGATAAGAATGGGGATGTCTCATAGGATTATATTGTAAATGTTCTTTATCCATCCGTGTCATCTTCATATTTATAATTGATCGTTCTCACATTGTGTGATACAGACCACCTCTTTCATAAGTTCTTGAAAAAATGGAAAACGACGCCTCCTCTCCGAAGTGTAATTCCGGTTTCTCATAACATGAAACATGAAAAACACTTGGGAATCTGTCGCGCTGATGGAGGGGGGAGGGGGGTTGGTAAGAGGGAAGAAAGTGGTTTGATCACATTACCACGCACTATAATTCCGTCACCGAACGTTTCGTCTGGTGTCCATGCTATTTCATATTGTCCTCATAAAAAAACACAAAACTTGTCATCTGATCACGTGACGAAGGGCCGACGTCGTGCCGTTGTTCCTATTCATCCGTTGAGCCAGTTGCGCCGGACATGATGACTGAGTGTATATGATTACAAGCGTCTGGTCCGTCATTCATAATTCAGCCGTCGTCCATTAGAGAATATCCGCGTCCATAATCCACAGACCTATAACAGTATTAGCATCAAATTCAAAAAGACAATCATAGCATACATAAACATAGGCTTGTTTCCTGCAAGAGAGAAGCGGTCAACAGTTGACCGGGCACACTCCACATTTCAACTGTACCCTGTATCGGAACTGATAAGGGAGAAGATAGCTTCGTTCAGTAATAATGCTAGATGGCCTTTCTGTTTAGTATATTTTATACCTTCGAACCGTGGGTACCAATAAACGCTAAGCTTTCATTTTATTTCTGTTGTGAAATGTTTTGCACGATGGACACGCGTACCAGCAATACTGAAAAACTATCTCCCTTGGCTTTCCGTACTCATTTTGCAACGATTTTATCTATGCTATAAATGCTTCCACCATCGTCCATTTATGAACTCCAATAGCAAGTCTATGCAAATGACTCAAATTGAGGGGCAGTATGCCATGTGACATCTGCACAAATCATTGTGATTGTAGTTTTGTGAATTGTAAACATAATGGGGAATGAAAGAAGCTTGGTTGGCGTCGGACCTCACAGGTATTTGATCTGAACACAAACTTGCAATTTTAGAAATACTCCTTCGTTTGGGCCGTTTTTTTATATGTGGTGGTCATCGTTTCCCAACAGACGACTTGATAGGACTATTACATCATTGCCCTGATATATTTGTATCTGATAGCGATCAAGCCGGCGCTTGGGGCCGTGTGGTCATGTCATTCAAGCTGTCCACATGAACAGTTACAATAGAAGCCTGTCTGGGATATAAATCATCACAGGCATCACTTTGGCTCTTGTGATGTTTTTAGAAATATACAGTCAGTATATGTGTCTGTTGAGTCATATGAGTTATTGTAAATACGCCGGCATCGTCCTTTTGATGTTGCGTTTAATCATATTCTATGCTATGTGACCCATAAGATGACGGCTATATTTACTAATTACCCATCCACGTGCAAAGGATCATCTGACACACACTGGGTACTTACACATCTTATTTGATAGATTTGATATACCTATAAAGATCTGACTCGAATCTGAGCCTGACTGTCTTTATTGGTTAACTGTATTATGTCTTTTTCACATGCTTACTGAATTTTAGCACGGTTTATAAAAGAAAACAGATACTCTAATTTTTGGTATGTAGCGTTTGACGATCACATGCACAAAGGGAATAAGAATTAAATCGTGGTATAAGTGTCTCGAAACCAATATTCGCACTCCCTATAATCGACAGAAAAGTGTTTTTTTCTGATTCATTGTGATTTATGGTGGATAGACGTTTAATGACGATTGACCATTAACGCAAGGTTTGACACTGCTGATATGATTCCCCTAAAAAACTCATTTGCGAACACTTCGCCATTCATAAGATGGCTTGCGAATCGTGTGTCTCCATTATCGCGGAGCGATATCCGGCACTTTACCGGATTCTGTTCGGCCTAAATCCGGCGGAGAACAGACTCGAGAAATCTGATAAATTACAGGTCTTCATACCACTTCGGAAACAGATATTGCCTGGACTTACATGATATGTAGGTATGAATAACTTTCGTATCATCCAAGAGGTGTGGCAGATCTGTAATTTTGGACAAGTATGACATCACATGACTCGAAAATGGCGGGTTACGTTGGGGTTACGTCGGTAGACTTTAATTGATTGGCTGACGAAGTCACGTGATATTGATTTCTGGAAATTCCCTCTTGCAGTTGCCGAAATTAGGCTTAAAATGGATATACCCGATCCCAGGGTCAGTCTTACCGCGTATAGAGGACCGAGATGGTTACAGGTTGCTAAAAAACTGTCAAACAGGCTTTAGTGATAAATGTCGTATTTGGCTATCAGTATCACAACTTATGGCTTCACGATCGCTTCATATATGAGCCTTAAAATTATTCACGGATACATGCACGGGTATGGCTGGCGCTTCACCGACCAACCCAGTATCGGATTCTTTGGACCCTTTATCCAGAACATACGTTCCGACTTGATGATAGAGTTTGCCAGAGATATTCTAAACGAGTGAATAAGAGACGAATAAATGATACATCATTTCCTTATAGTGTGTCCATTTTTCTTTCAGTGAAACGTGGAAAGAATTTTTGGTAGGCATACAATGCACACAATTTGTTCATTTGATGAGCCGTTCTAACGTCACCGTAAACAGAGTAAATCGGCAAGAGGTTTACAGCGAGGGGTTTGAAAATTTCCATTATGGTTACTATAAACAAATGCTCAGAATGTGCCATTTGCAGGTATATTTATATTATACTTGTAGAAATTAAACGCAACATATAACGGTGGTGGGACAAGATGCCAGCAAACTGACAAGAGGTCGTATGATCACAGACCAATATTCTGACAGCATACAGAATACATCACAAGAACCAAAAATGATCCCTGTGATGATTTAAATATCAACCACGCTTTTGTTGTTGGTGTTCATGTGGACATCTTGAACGACGTGCCAACATAACCACTAGCAACATTGATAGGCTAGTTTCCTGCAAGAGAGAAGCACTCAACAGGTTTCAATGCTGCCGGCAAGACATCATGATGTTCCAAATATATCAAATCAGTATCGCTGATCAGTATTCTTAATCCATATGATATTCGTTGTAATGTCGTTATCTAGAGAACGATGTATCTCAATCACGCTTTGATTGTGACTGTTCAAATGAACACTGTGGTGTTCTTGAAATACATGGCCCAACACGGTCGTAGCCCCGTGTTACCGGAATTAGACACGAAACGCACCGCAATAGATCTAGCACGCTCGTATTTTGGTATCAGCATGCGATATGTTTCGCCAAATTTGAGAAACTTCGGATGGAGGCGCTTGGTGATACAGCTTTATTTTATAAGTTTCTGTAGTACTGTTTTGTGACGTTGATTAAAATCGTCACATTTCAGACAAGATCTAGCAAATGCTACTAGGCGTGATATGTATACGCCATATGTAGGTCTCACTAGAATAATACTGTCCAGAAAGTGATAGTTTACGATGTCGAAACAATTTTAATCATCACTCTTGTCGTAAAGTCGGCGACAGAGAAGGCCTGCTTTTCATAGAGATGTAGGTCTAAATATGATGTGCCGTTAGGCTTATCTGTAGTTTCCTTCAAATCGAGTGTAGGTGGATATATATCCTGTACTGCGTCATATATGTAGCGATTATCCACAGCGACAAGATCGTCTATATAGCGTTTGGTGAATGAGAACGAACGCGCTTTGAAATGATCGGTATTTGAACGCGTCTGCTTATAGACGTATTCATAAGAGAACATTTTAAGATCAGCCAAAATGGGTGCACGGTTAGTTCCAATTATAGGAATACCTCTTTGCTGTTAATATATTGTGCTGCCAGATATTAATGAGAAATTCAATCAACCTTATAAACAATGGAACATCCCATGAACGATATGGAGATTCTTGCTTGAGGTTTCTCAGTAATTGTTTTGCTTGAGGAAGGGTACTTCTGTCAATATGACGGATTGTTCCAACGAACTTGCTCTTGGTGAGGTCCAGACAATCAGCGAGTACTGTTGGCTCAGATTTTTCACCCAATACTGTGAATTTTGCATATGTTGTACATCACAAGAACAAAATACTGATCCCAGGGATGATCTGTGGATCAGCAACGCTTTCACTATAGCTATTCATCTGAACATCTTGAACCACGGGGGCGCCAACACGGTCCCTAGCACCGACTTGAACGGTATTAGATCAAAATATCCAAAAGCAATGGTGTAATAGCCCTATCAATTGAACGCAACGTACGTTTGTCGGTGTACTGACAAGAAGTCATATGACCCACAGACAAATATACTAACTGCATATTTCTAAAAACTTAACAAGAACCTAGAATGATCCCTGTGACGAAATGTATCCCAACCACGCTATTATTGTAGCTGTTGGTGTGGACATCTTCAATGGCATGACCGCATGACCTCAAGCACCAACTTGAGCGGCATCAGATACAAATACTTCAGAGCGATAACGTAATAGCTCTATCAAGTCGTCTGTTGGAAAATGAACAATGTGACCGCCAGATAGAGAAAAATAGTATATATAGAATGCAAGTTCTTATTCAGAACAAATTACAAGCGTCTAGTCCGTCATTCATAATCCAGCCGTCGTCCATTAGAGAATATCCGCGTCCATAATCCAAAGACCTATTCCATTTCCATATAACAGTATTAGCACCAAATTCAAAAAGACAAAAGTATACATAAACATAGGCTTGTTTCCTGCAAGAGAGAAGCGGTCAACAGTTTTCAATGATGCCGGCAAGACATCATGATGTTCCAAAATATCAAATCCGTATCGCTGATCAGTATTCTTAATCCATAATATTCGTTATAGAGTCGTCATCTAAAAATGATGTACCTCAGTCACGCTTTGATTGTGACTGTTCATATGAGTACCATGAGGATCTTGAAGTACATGGGCTCATACGGCCCCTAGCCCCGGGTTAAGCGGAATTAGACACATGTTACGAAACGTAGCCCCATAGATCTTGCACGCTACGTTCGTATTTTGCTATCAGCATGCGATATGTATCGCCAAATTTGAGAAACTTTGAGTGGAGGCGCTTGGTGGAATAGCCCTGTTTTATAAGTTTCTGCAACAATGTTTTGTGACGTTGATTAAAATCATCACATTTAACACAGGATCTAGCAAATGCTACTAAGCGAGATATGTATACGCCATATGCAGGTCCCACTGGAATATTACTATCTACCATACCTGTGAGACCATACAATTACGCGCGTAGCATACACGGTCAGTGACACCGTTTCCTCAAATTTTAAAGGCTCAGGGATCATCAATGTATCACCCACTTTTCAGTTTTATAGAACAAATAATCTAATAGCAATAAGTCAACGTCAGAGCAAGGAAACTTTGCCATGTTCTATTGGAATAAACCAATTCCAAAAACCAGCCATAAGCCTATCTACTCGAATTTAGTATGGGATAGGGTATGCGGAATCGATAGCGTATGCTTGAATGGAACCATTTTTTTTATATCTCATCCCTTCTTAGTGTATTGAAATCATCTGGGCACGGCACCTTCAACTTTTTATTGAGAAAGTCTTCAAAAGCCATCCCGTCTAACGTAAAAGTAACGGGCACGGCGCTCCACGCCTTTGAATTTTGTTGCATATGAAGTGGATTTTCAAAACTTGACAGAGGTGTATTAACACATTTCAATTTTCACTTCGGAATTTCGCTTTGCATTTCTTAACCGCACCGAGAATCTATACCGAAAACTGCATTAAGACTTACGTAGGTAGGTTACGTGTAAACTTGAATCAATAATAGACCAAACTCTCACAACCATGGCTCTTACAAGGAAATATTATTTAACGCATCGCAGTGTGCAACTGTTACATTCTCACACCATAATATTTTTAACTCAAATGTAAATTTACATTTTGATGTATACTACAATGATTATTGTATACATTTTTTGTTATGTTTTCTTATATATGTATACCGTATCTACGAGTTATGTACTATTTCCGGTCAGCAGTCCAGTGAAGTACGAAAGTCAATAACGTTACCAAATTTAGTAGGAAAATGCCAAGTTGAGTGCTTCGTTACTGAAATCAATATAAATTCTCTGGCCATGTTGGTATTTGCTGCTGTTAATGTTTAATATCTTGCTGGCTGTTCGCTTTACGATTTTGTTAATTATGAATCAGTTCTCCATGAGTTGAATATGCAACAGTTACGCAATGTTTTTTGCCGATTACCTCTCCATCTTTGTTTATTTGACGCAACTAGACGACACATGAAGATATGTCTCTAATGTTCTGTTTTTCATTAGGGTAGTCGAACTTCTCACGGATTGTGGATAATTAACTTAATTAAATAATTTTCAGTTAATTATTTTGCGTATCGTATGTCTAGAATCGCGTTTTTGTGGTCAATATTTTCGCGGCTTTCTCAACGCCTGGAAACAAACGTACTCTCAGATGCTCCACACTATAGCAATATTTATGTTATGTTAATATGACAGAGCCTGGCATATTATTTTTCCATTTACCAAGGTTAGAAACTGGTAATGACTATAATCAGATCTTCTTGCGTTAAACTCTTGTTTTGTGATCAACCAGCCCAAAGGCTGCCACAAGATCTCTAATAATATCCGATCTTCTTTTTATGTACGTTTCCACACCTTTCATAGTTCTCCTTATACACCTCTGTGTCTTTATTCTATACAAATACATGTTTTCCTGTTCACAATACATGTGTCTAAACCACTACACCAAAGTTGAAAACTCTGCTGATACAATACTGCAAAAAGTGATATTGTGTGTGGCATATCATTAGTTCTCAATCAGATTGTGCCGGGGTGAGTGAATGAGTGTTATAAACGTACTCACAACTCGGACGACAGATATTTATTCGCCATATAATTAACGTGACCATTACCGCACACTACCAAATCTAAGATATGCCATTTGCAATCTTTCTTTGCTGTCTAACAGGCTTTCCAATTTGTCCGAGGGAGAATCAATGTGCTACCGATTCTCAGAAGCGTTACTTCTCACTGTTAACGCGTTAGATAAACACTTTATATTTCAGTTTAACTCAACGTACTTACCAAATTACTGCGATGGTGACTAGACACCTCTTGCGGGTGTGATGTGTACGATAGTGAAGACTCCAAGTCACTGACCAGAATCGGTCCACAGAGATGGCGATGAGGGTGAAGACAGAGGCAAAAGTCATACCATAGTCAAAGAAGACCCATAGTGCACACATGATATCCCCGAACGGCCAGTAACCTAGAATGATGTCCAGAGTGTAAAACGTCATGGCGGTCACAGCCACAGCAACGTCGGTGATGGCCAAATTGACGACGTAATAGTTGAACAATGTCTGTAGACGCTTTTCCCTTTTGATAGCGACAAGAACTAAGATGTTACCGACGATAGTGATGAAGATGACGATATATAAGATAACACCAACAACTATTCTCTCTGTTGAGATATTTTCGGGATTCACGGAGTTGACATTACTTCCGTTGTTGAGAGTATCGTTTTCCATTTCATTAGATTCGAAGTACAACTGTAGCGATACAGGATTGCTGACTTCCAAGAGAAAATAATTTGTGATTTTTTGCTATTCCTTATCTTCAGGTACCTGTTCAGAATATCACTGTGACTAGCAGCGTATCAGGGACTACACCAATTCTAGGATATACACACTAATTAATTGACCTAGTAAGAAAACTGTAAAAGGTCGTGAGTTCGAGGCAATAAAACATCACAGATCATAATATTTCCTGAGGATATGAAGACGCAGGAACGATATTCTAGCATAATATTCAAACGATCCGTCTTGGTCTTACAGACAGCAACACAATACATCCCGTTACGATCGATGCCACGCCGTTTATAAGGGCACCGTTTCCTGTATACACTATCTGGTAAAAGCAGTATTTACATATGATGAGGCTTCACGCCCATAATAGACAAGCGTAAAGATTCATAGATATGATTGTACGTCAGAGCCATCATACATTCAGAATGTCGATTTTTTAGTTGCACTCGAACAGTATAGAGCAATAATTAGTTCTTTTTCGTTGACCACTGGAATGAACATTTAATCAAAAAAGCTTCATTAATTAGTAGGCAAAATTCCACTGTCCATACGAAGTCAAGGCATCAAAAGAACTTCTGTTGTTCAGAAAAAATTTTCTGAAGAGCTCTAGCTTAATTCACTTTAGTCAGATCGGAAAAGTGCGATAATTTGATTGATCTTTCTATATATTTTCTACTTCTAAATATCTTATCCTATCGCTAATCAATATGATTTCTTCTGAATGCAGTTGTCCTAATAACTAAGTTAATTTTCCAAAGTTATAAACAATAAATATTAACAAATGAAATTTGATGATACTTTTAATAATATTTTCTGCATGTTTTATCATCATTAGCATTGTACACCTCGTCAGAAGTAAGTATTCATCGTTTATTGTGTTTTGCGTTATTAGATCGTGCTATATGT
Organism: Hanleya hanleyi; assembly: GCA_036873755.1. Taxonomy (NCBI): domain Eukaryota; kingdom Metazoa; phylum Mollusca; class Polyplacophora; order Lepidopleurida; family Hanleyidae; genus Hanleya; species Hanleya hanleyi. The sequence continues at coordinate 15,643 of JAVTVY010009210.1, read as the reverse complement.
AATTTGCCTGGGAACACAATGTCTTCCTGTAGTACATGTCATGAATTGTCAAATGCGGCATTTCTGTATTGGATAGTTATTATGAACAAACTATATACATCTTCACTCATGCCATATCTATCTTTTTTAATTTATACTTCGTATATTAAGAAATTGACGCATACCATATTTTTTTCTTAAATTTTGACTAAGAAAGCCATCTCGCGTCCTGTTCTATCATATAATATTCTGTTGTACTGTACTTTTCACATTTCTCCTAAAGATGACAGAATAAATTGTCGAAAATTTGAGACAGACAGCGTGAGACTTTTGAAGATATTCAGAGTCACTTTGCTTAAGTATTTTGCCTTTTTGCAGTAGACGCTGTAGACAATTATTAAATTGCCAATTCTTCCCCTCAAATCTTATAAACTGAAGACATAACTTCAATTCTCATCACTAATGGTGACAATATACTCTGACAAAGCTTATATAGCACCTTTTTCTGAATACACGATACATCCCACTGAATTAAAGAAAATAGTATTGATTTGTTCGATGAAGGATGGTTCATGCATCTGAAAGATCATGAATAATTGCAGGGGTGTACTCTGATGTAGCCAACTCCAAACCAGATCGTTTCTATCAGAAAATGATTGATTCCAATGGGACAATCAGCTGGAGAATGTGAAATGACCGCGGTGGTTAGAACGTCCCTACTGTATGGCCAGGCGGATGGCGTCGAAGACGATGCGAATTCCCATCTAAACCAATGATTGATTTCTTACTTACTTGAGCAGGCATAGCTCAAATGGTAAGATCAACTCTTCGATTTGACTGTTGTGTATCCTATGCAATCTATTAAGACAGTTTTGTATATACGATTATGCCAAGAAGTACAAATTGTTGTGTTCTGAAAATAATGTCACTGGTAAAATGCCAATATTTTAGTATTCATTATAAACATTATTAAAGATGACAGGAGAGTGGCAGCGGTGTACAGTGCTATGTGGACAATCATATTCGTGCCACGGATAAATCTGATCAAATCGACAAGGAGATCGAAATGACTGTTACCAAAATAAAACTACCCTCAACTTCGCCTATTTACATTGGCACATTTTATAGACCACCTGAATCGAATTCTAATTACCTGGCCTGCTGAACTTAATAAACTGTCTGGTCATGAATTTTATGTATTGAGATATACCAACTGTGATACACTAGCCAGACCTTAACTTTTTCATACGCAAGAACTACTTGGTGTACCAAGTGATCACAACTGTGAACAATAGATGCAAAAAGCGACCCGAGTGGCCCCAACGTCCAAATCGTGTATTGATCACATAATCGTTAACAAATCAGACACGGTAACAGACAATGGAGTTATTCCCCTTGGAATATCTTATCATGATATGTTATATCTGGTGAGGAAATAAAAAGTTCCGAAACCCACCAGAGATATATTACATCTCGTCACTTCAAAAACTTTGTCGATTCAGCATTTATAAATGACGTCAAGGCCATACCCTGGTATATCATTAGTATTTTTGACTCAGTTGACGATAGCTGGAATTTCTTCAAAACTCTACTTATGGAAATTATCGAGAAACATGCGCCATTTGTGTCTCGGCGTGTGAGAGGAGATCCCGCACCCTGAATAACGGATGAAATCAGGGAGTAGATGTACCTACGAGACTACTGGCGCAATAAGCGTAACAAAACACAGAGCCATGATGACCTTTAAGTACAGAAATTTAAAAAACTCGGTGAAAATCTATGTTTTCAAGCGAAAAAACCCCTATTTTGATGGACTTATTGCAGAAAACCTAAACAAGCCTGAACAATTCTGGGCAGCAGTAAAGAAAAATACCATCGGATGAGCGGGCTATCATTAATGAACTGCGCCATGAGGACCAAACGCTAACTGAAAATAAAAGTATAGCGAATACCCTCAATAAGTTTTTCTCAACCATAGGCTCTAATCTTGCAGCTAAATTTAGCTCCACCTCAACGACTGTTCCCGCACCTCAGTAACTGTTCCCGCTCAGCATTCATTGCCTACAGTTAATCAATCTTTAAATTTTCGATGAAGTAGGCAAGTTACTTACTGACCTTGATCCCCGAAAATCTGCAGGACCAGATGGACTCCATGCCAGGGTGATCAAATTAACCGCTGCTGAACTTTCATATCCGCTTCATTATATTTATAATAGATCTCTGACAACTGGAGAGATTCCCACAGAATGGAGAATGGCAAAAGTAACAGCAGTGTACAAAAGTGGATTAAAGACTGACCCGGGAAACTATAGACCCAAATCCGTTATACCGGTAGTAATGAAGGTTTGAAAAACTTGCTCACCGGCAACTTTATCATTATATTGAACAAAATTATATCTTGAATTTACATCAATCAGGTTTACGACCAATACATTCTACTGCGACGCCTTGATTGATGTAACAGATTGTATCTACGAAAATATGGATAAAGGACTACTAACTGGTGTCATTTTCCTTGATCTGAAAAAGGGTTTTGGTACTATTGACAGATCTATTTCACTGCAAAAGCTTCAAGGTTGGCGTCAAGGATGCCGAATTAAAATGGTTCGTATCTTACTTCGAAAATCGGTCCCAGATCGTCCATAACAAACCGTCTGCTGATCACATGGTAATTAACGATGGTGTCCCTCATGGCACGATCTTGGGACCGTTATTGTTCACTCTGTACATAACTGATCTGCCCTCTATTGTCAAAAATAGTAAAAATGTATTGTACGCTGATGATACAGCACTGTTCTTTGCAACCATAGAAATAGAGCTAGCGATGTCAGCAGATCTGACTAATATTACAACATGGCTACAGAACAACAAACTGACCCTCAACGTTTCAAAAACAATGAGCATGGTGATTGGATCACCAAAACGCGTAGCTGGGGATGGCAAAATCAAACTCAGCATGAACAATGAAGAAAATAGAGCAGTTGATTGTTTCAAATATCTTGGATTATATTTTGATTCACATCTGAACTGGAAAAGTCACATCGATAAAATGTGCAAAAAAGTCTCGTCCCGCCTGGGTGTATTAAACAGAATAAGAAAAATCATAAATGACGATAAATGCTAAGAAAATATAAGAGACCACCATACAGCCCATTATTGTTGATGTTGATGTTGTGTGGGACAACAGCTCGGACGGTAACATTAGTCGAACCCAAAGGGCGATGTGTAGAGCCGGTAGGATAATTTTAAAAAGAGAACTCCTTCTCAATTTGTTTTAAATGGAATGATCGTACTCAAAGAACCCAATTTCACAAAGTATGCATGTTATATAAATGTTTAAATGGTCTTGTACCTGACAATCTTTTAAACAGGTACACCTTTGTAAACGAAGTCCACAGGTATCAGATACGGTCATTTTTTATATTGTTCTTCCTCGCCCAAATACTACATTTTTAGACAAATCTTTTAAATACTCTGCTGCAAAAACATGGAACGTTTTGCCTCTTGAAATCCGGAAATCTGCAACGTATGGAAGTTTTAAAAAATCAAGCTGGAACTGTATGTCAACTATATGAGAAATTAATTTATACACATCCCTCATGTGATACCCTGAATTTTATCTTTGTGCTGTTTATATGCTGTTATATGTACTTTTATGTATATATTTTATAACTGTTGGCTAGTCATGATTGTCTGTATGATAGAGGGCTCCTTCGGAGAGCAGCCGTGAAGGCTCAAAGAACTACCCTCTTAAAATAAGTTAAATAATTAAACAAATAAATTAAACAACACTCAGCAGAACAGTAGTTTCGTTATTTTGGGATAACACTATCTTAGAATAGCACAAATTCTAGTTTTTTTCAACACTTCTCTTTTTTTTCAACACTAAAATTTGTGCTAAGATAGTGTTATCCCAAAATAACGAAAATACTGTTCTGAGTGTTGTTTAATTTATTTGTTTAATTATTTAACTTATTTTAAGAGGGTAGTAGAACAGTATTTTCGTTATTTTGGGATAACACTATCTTAGAATAGCACAAATTCTAGTTTTTTTTCAACACTTCTCTTTTTTCAACACTAGAATTTGTGCTAAGAGAGTGTTATCCCAAAATAACGAAAATACTGTTCTACTGCATGAGTGTTGTTTAATTTATTTGTTTAATTATTTTTATTCTAAGATAGTGTTATCCCAAAATTTTCGTTATTTTGGGATAACACTATCTTAGAATAGCACAAATTCTACTTTCTTTTCAACACTTCTCTTTTTTTCAACACTAGAATTTGTGCTAAGATAGTGTTATCCCAAAATAACGAAAATTTTGGGATAACACTATCTTAGAATAGCACAAATTCTAGTTTTCTTTTTTTTCAACACTTCTCTTTTTTTCAACACTAGAATTTGTGCTAAGATAGTGTTATCCCAAAATAACGAAAATACTGTTATACGACCACTTTCTAAATGATAAAAATATAACACTCAGTAGCACTATCTGTTTGAAACAATTTGTGATTGAGTTTCAGCTAAATTTTGACATCGACTAAACATTGTCTTTGAATTGAAAGTCCTTGAATGAAATAGATAGCCCGTCAAACTCCCAGGTACCTGAATGTTCGAAATCAACAATGGCCGACTTAAAAATTTAACCCAGAGATCGACCAGCCAAACAGAATATGTTTTAAACATATAGTTCTACTGGGTGTTGTTTGATAATATTTTAGACGAATACTATAATTTTTGCTTGTATTAGTGACATAAGTTTCAGAACAGAGCAATTTGTATATCAATAACCAGAAAAATTATTTTGAATTGATTGGATGGAACTCGCAATAGTTCATTTGGTGGGTCATAATAACGTATTCGTATCACATATCACTAATCGTTAGATTCTTGGTATGTGCTAGAATAGGTTAACCAGAAGACTATACTGTGAAGTGATGTGGCTTTGTCAGCATGTCGGCACCTCTTCTCACTTCCCTTATAGGCGTTGTAATTTTAGGAGAAAGCTCAAGAGGATTTACATAAATAAGGTCATTTCAATGTGAAGCTGTTATTAAGAAAATCGATAAACTCCGTTATCAGAAGGGGACTGATAAATTCATTCATTCGAAGAAGGATGATAAACTCCCTTAACATAAAAAGGATGATAATCTTTATTGAAAAAATTCTGACAAAAAGATCTGAAGACAAATTAGTTCACTTAGGTCAAACCATTTCATGCTATCAGAGCACTTCCCGCAATTATTAGTTCAATAGGGAACACACCCTGCAATTATTAGTTCAAATATTTCTCGAATCAATATCACAAATGTGACAATCTTATCGATCAGGTTCGTGAACATTACATTTTAAATTTGATGACCGATGATGGGCTCAAGAAAATCCAACATCGGTTTATTAATGTTAGAACTTCAAAGCAAGAGGCTTTCTTGCGTTCCATTACACAACAGCGCATATAAATATTTATGGAATGTTATATCGGTGTATATAGAATTGCTAGAATAAAATCTGACAGCCTTATATACCAACAACAGTATTAGAATGGATATATTATTAATTGTAACCCTTGCTGGATGGTGATATCTATCCCTTGTGACATTCTCCAGATCCTATATAAAAACAGTCAACCTTAAAAAGCATTAAATAATCATAACTACAGAAGGACATATACTATGTAGACATAAACATAGGAATGTCGCACGTAAGGAAGCTGCATGGGGTGTTGCTGGCCCGATCGTTCAGTGGAAGAAACGATACACTAGTCGCTATGGCTATGACAAGTCTCAGTAAAACTGAATAATTGAATATGTATGTAAATGCATGTTTAAATAAATAAATGAATGTGAGCTGACGCAATCGTTTACACATTATATGAGGTGAATACAAATCCATGTCCTATTTACTGAATGAATTAGTTTCGATGATATATTTACGTAAACTGGATTTAATTCGACTTAACTCGAACCTGTGCTCATATGGTAAGAACAACCCGAGACAAAGCGTGACTGAGATACAATGTAGTTTGGATACTGATAAGTTATGCGGAAATGACGATCATGAAGACCGCAGACTGCTGTCGCCAAAAGCCAGGTTATCTTTATTTATTATATTTGCCTGTCTGGATTTTGGCGATATCCCATATGGAAAACGACGTGGAAATTTATTTCGATCAGAGATTACGATTTTATGTAAAATCCTTTCATGTCTTGCTGACATCATCGAAAATTGTTTACCACTTCCCTATTTTAGGAAACCATCTTTTTTGTAGATCATTACCGAACTTTGACACAATATTACCACGGTGTGCTGAAGCGTCAGACACCTTAAAGTTTAGTGCAAATAAAGATAGCTCAATAAATCATTAAACTGATATGAGTATATGAGAATTATCATTTTTCTTTTCCGCTTAACTAAGTTGAATATTAATCGTTAATATATGGAGTATATGTTCATCATTAATGGTGAGCTGGTCGACTGGTTATAATTTAGCTCTCCATTTGATTGAGCTCCCTATGTATGTATAACTAGCTTATCTTTATTTATTATACATGCCAGTCTAGGTTTTAGCGATATTCTATTTGGAAGACGATGTGGGAGTTCATTTGGACAGAAACTACGATTTTATGTCAAGTCATGTCACCATGTCTTGCTGACATCATCGAAAATTGTTGACTACAAAGTAGGTCTTTCGATTATTGACGGGTAAATTCTTTTATGGATAACTGTTGCGTTTTGAACGTCGGATCTGACGCCTGCCATAGTCTACCCTATCCAAAATAAACTGACTGGTTTTTAGCTGAGTTAGCTGAAAGGAGATGTACATGTAGCAGTGATTATAAATGAAAGAGAATAGTTAAAAATGTCCATATTTTTTTGTAAGTGTACCGCGTTGCCTCCTCTTGATGGTGAGAGGGAGGTTTCGCGTTCTGTTGCATAAGAATTAAAGAAAAAGAAAATCAGCCATTTTCCTCTCATTTCAGGAGGAATAGACTGTACCTTCTATTCATTCAGTTGCTCAATTTTCGAGAAAACAATATAGCATGAAATCATCTCATAAACGCAACAACAACGGCTGACGTTTTCAGTGAGACAACTTTCAAACCGTTTATAAATGGACGAACCTTCATCACAACATGGACTTGTATATTCCATATTGTACAAAGCACTGTATAATGACCTATTTATTATTGCATTCATTCATTCAAATAGAAGAGCACTGGCCTGTGATAAGAATTTGTCCAATACGAGCATCGTGATATCTACGCGGAATCATTGAAAACACCAGACTATCTCCCTCTATGCAGGTAACCAGCTTGTGTTAATATTCCTATTTTTTTCTTTTTGCTTGCTTGAAGTTCGACATAAATCTGTCGTGATGATAAATTATATCGAGGAAGAACGTATGCTTTTTTGTGTGGCTCCCAAGAGCCTACTGATTGGTGGCTTATTAAGAACGATTTTACGCTTGTTTTGTATGCATCACTAAGTGTGTATGCATGTATGTATACCTAAGGTTATAAGTTACGTTTTTGACGATATAGTCCTAAAAAGGGGGCATATTCAGATTGTGTAGGAATGGTAGGTAGTTTAAGAGTAGAAACTACATGGTCGCAACAACCATACCGCCTGGTGCGGGAGACAACAACCATACCGCCTGGTGCGGGAGACAACAACCATACCGCCTGGTGCGGGAGACAACAACCACACCGCCTGATGCGGGAGACAACAACCATACCGCCTGGTGCGGGAGACAACAACCATACCGCCTGATGCGGGAGACAACAACCATACCGCCTGGTGCGGGAGACAACAACCACACCGCCTGATGCGGGAGACAACAACCATACCGCCTGGTGCGGGAGACAACAACCATACCGCCTGGTGCGGGAGACAACAACCATACCGCCTGGTGCGGGAGACAACAACCATACCGCCTGGTGCGGGAGAAATGGAAGAAAGATGGACGATGGAGCAAAATCGAACCTAGTATAAACAAATGAAACAATATCATCATGTTTGGTAAATATTTTTCTCGTTTTACAGGAATGACTTCTCTTTACCAAAAAGGAAATATCCAGGAGCCTTTAGACCGTAAGAACACTTTTCTCGCCCCCTTATTCACAGAGTGTGCAACCGTTATTTGAAAGTCTGATTCAAAATTAGCGAAATGTTAACAAACTTATGCAAACGTAATTATCAGATATCTGCCAAGTGGATTTACTAGTACTTAATTTACTTTATTACATTAACTTGCTGGAATGTCTCGTGTATGATAGAAACTAAATAGTTGTCTGAAATTACTGGGGATTTATTCTAAGGAGATGGAAGGAGCTATTGATGACATTTTCATTTTCGAGTTTTCAGCCTAATCAACCTAAAAATGTCAAATGTTGAACTAAAATTCTATAATAAACTGATATATGCATATATTTTGAAATTACGCCTATCGCGTTAGACATTACTCCGGGGCAAAAAGCCGTTGACTTTATAGTAAAGCAAACTATGTTCCATTTTCGAAATAGCTTGAAAAACTCCAAAAGGGTGACTCTGTTTGGATGAAATTTCATCCTGAATATATTCCGCCGCCGTTCCTTGTTCAAGCACCCCGCCCCTCGAAACAGATGACTGTTGCGCAACATTATTAAATCTTAATTCTGGGGTTGATTCCGCGTCACCTCGTTCGACTAAAGTGTGTCTGTGTCTGTCAAAGGTTTGAAAGTACTGCTTAGAAAATATTCACCAGCGAAGGTGAGTGTTTTCCTTCTCGTCTGGGACGTGGGACAAGCTTCCTGCCCCAAGTGGTGGACAAAGATACTGTTGAAAACGGTTGTTTGTCTATCGTTAGGGCGATCGATCACTTTAGCTTGCTTGCCGGTGTCAATGGGTGATCATCACTCTATCAGCCTATCTTCTGTGTGGAAACTATGGCAATAGATCCGTTAGTGTTGTGTCTAGAAACTACTAAAATCTTAATAGAAAGGACACATTAAAATTACCGGTAGCAAAAGCCTTATTGAAAAGTGGAGCATTGGTTAATCAGCCCTTGAAATGCATGTACTCACTAATATTGAGTTGAAATATATACACAAAATTCAAGTCGACAAAACCCGAGCTACTCCAGTTTGTTTTCTACTATATTATGATCACTTTGACACAAAAAGAGAATAAAGTTTGGAAAAGTAAAGTTCCACAAGGTTGATTAAAGGGCTTCCGAACAACGGTATAAACCCTATCTTTCCAAACGCCATCCGTCTATTATCTCCGAAGTGGGCCAACAGTCGAAACGTATAGCCATCCCCATGAACCATGGATACGGCAAATGCGTCCGTATGGCAAGCTGTTTTACTTTTTATTCAGTTCAGTTCTATTCAAATTCAAATATTTGCTGAAATCATGAAATTATTTGCTGATATCATTAAAGATTTGCTGATAATCAGAAAATATTTGCCGATATCATAAAATATTTAGTAACATCTAATCATTTGAAGATATCAGCAACGGCCTAATAAACAGTAAAACGGCTTGCCATACGTCCAACCCAGCTTTGTCTCACTCCCAGTTGAAAGAGAGCCAGCCGTGTAGACACTGTTAATGTCCAAACGCCCGTTAATGTCCAAATTGGACATTAACACGCAGCGAGTGCGTGTTAATGTCCTAAGTTTGGACATTAACCGCCTCTTATTGTCCTAGGGCAAATTTGGACATTAGCGGTCGACCTGCAACTGATTTTTTTTCAATATGTACAAGTTGCGTCTTAATGTCCTAACAGTCCATAGTCCGTAGTTCGTTTTTTACTAATTCAATATCTTGTGGTCATATCGATTCCTCGCAGTGTAAGATGGATATATGAACATGGGCTGTAGTCTCACAAAGCGATTTCGCCCTGTCTTGGTGTTTTTTAAATGTTTTCTTGTGTTCATTAACAGTCCATACTCCGTAGTCCGTAGTTCGTTTTTTCACTAATTCAATATCTTGTGGTCATATCGATTCTCGTAGTGTAAGATGGATGTATTAACACGGGTTGTACTCTCGCAAAGCGATTTCGCCGTGTCTTGGTGTTTTTTCATTGCTTTCGTGTGCTAGCTCATTATAGGAAATCGATGTATTACCTACATGTCAATAACTAGTTTCACTCACACAGAGGGATAGTTTGTGACCAGTGGAACAGAGGCGGGACTGTTTTAGGACAATAACAGTCGAAGTGATACATATCGACCGCTAATGTCCAAAGTTTGGACGATAACATTCATGCTGGCGTCTTATTGTCTTACGTGGGACATTAGCACGCACTCGTTGCGTGTCCAATTTGGACATTAACGGGCGTTTGGACATTAACAGTGTCTACACAGCCGGCTAACCTTGAAATGCATAGCAAAGGCGAATATACCAGTACACGGTTATTTCGCACTGACACAAACATTTGATTTAATTTTATCTCAGTCAGGGAAATATCTTCAATCTATCGGCTTCTCATTATATATAGTTTGAAGATTGACCCGATTTCGGTGTTATGATAAAGGCGTCACTGAAGATTGCTTGAACATGTGTTAAATAGGTGAATGTTTCTAGCAGAAGTATACTATTTACTGATATGTATATGTGTTTTTTTTACGAACATTGATACAAAATTTCTTCGAAATTGGCTGGAAGTTGAAAATTATATGACCAAAACCCATGTATTTGTTCGACCGGCTATAAGGCTTGGGGCCAGCAATTGGCTGCCATGCGCGGTTAAATATGACTGATTTAGCTTCCTTACTCGGTCATTTCTCATCAAGCGAGGCCTCGAAATCACTTTTGATGACATTACGTGTTATAGCTTGCATCCATGCTTAATCTACACCACATGGGGTGGCAATGAAGATATCACTAGATTTTATCCTCTCTTTTGAACTTTAATGACATTTTTGCAGCCTTCAAGGTTACCCACTGGGGCCAATAAATGGAATTCACTGAATTATCTGGTAACCCCTGAAGTCGAAGGAATTGAGAGCTGAAACTTTGTTATCTTGTAATCTATCCTATAGTGGGCTCCTTGCGGATTACTAGTTACAAAGTATAATGTATAAACTCGAAATGGCAGGTTTTTGGGTAATCAGAAATGTAATGTAACGTTCAGGGCAAACGACACACCGAAAGATAGGGTTAATTATTTATCGATAGTGACACATTAATGCACCATAATTAATTATTATCAACTAATTATGGTGCGTGGCAGGCATTTTGTATTCAACAACTTTGAATTATTCAAAGACGCAAGGTCACCAGTTAGTAATATAAATGTTACACTGGTCTACTTTCTGTGGGCCATGTCTCACATTACAGCATCTATGAATTAAGAAGCTAAAATGGGCGCCATTTTGAATTTGCTATTAGAGGGTTAAAAATTCAAAATCGCATCAGACGAACAATTGCTACAAACTCAGCATGCCAACAATATAATAAGTATCAATGCCGACCGTTAACAACAAAAGCCTTCACGCTCAACCTATTCTGAAAGTTTACCCTGTCTTTAACCCTACCTGGCCTACCTACCAAACTTTCTGCGATATCTCCGGAACGCAAAAAATGGAGAGCTGAAACTCCGTGACTTTATAGTTTGTCAAATTGGGGTCATTTTGAGCCTATTTGCATAACCCCCCGAGCAGAGGATCATGGGTAAATTCAAGATGGCGGCCACGTGGGGTACCAGAAAAGTTATGTTTTTGTCATATTTCTTCAAAATTTCTGCTTTTCCGCGATGAAAAGCGAGCAAAAACTATTTTATTTCACATCACATTAATATTTACTAATTTATCATGCAGTTTTTGCGGAGAAATTGCGCAAATAAAAAAATCGGAAAAATCTGACCAAAAAATCGACCAAAAAATGCCGTTTTTGAAAATGACGTCATTGTGACGTCATCAAAGCGGTCATCTTGGATTTTTTTTTACATTTTCTTGTAGAGCTTGACCCAAGGGTATAGCGTGATAAGTTTCAGCTCTCTAGCTGAAGTGGTAAGAAAAATAATTAGGGGGCCATTTTGCTCCCCCGGGCCTGGACAGGTCCCAAAAAGTCCAGGCCAGATAGGGTTAAAGCAGCATAAAATGATAGGCATGGTCGAGTTTGAGAAGAAATGCGATCGTTAGAGTGACCATCCCTAATTATCCACGCTACGCTTTGTTCAAAGAAAAACAAGCCTGAAACGAAAAAAGATAAATATGTACTTTGAGACGAAGAGACACACCAATGTGGAATAAACCTCGCAAATTTGCAGAGCTATCATGTTCGCCGCTTTGGGCTTACCCATGATATTTGGGCGAGGAATTAGGCAGGTAGACCCCAACTAAGCCCGAAATGATGAGATACGACAAGAAGTAGTTCGGTTTTGAGAATTGTTCTTAGACACACCAGAATGCTTTTCACGACTCGTAGTGGCCATCATATCGAATTTTCCGAGGATATTTTGCACCCAGTATTATGCAAATAGTCTTAAATCAAGGTACATATTTAGACATAAAGTTTAACTGTTAATAATTATCCAATCTGGAGCTATAGTAAAATTTGATATGCAACCTTTATGTCCTCAAATCTGACAACAAAAGTTCGGAAGTGATAATGACATTTCATACATTTTGAAACCAGAAACAACAAATGTATCTTTGTTGGTGAATTGAGTTGATTTTGGTTTAAAACAGTGAACCGTGTGCCTCAAGATGCAATGCTAGGCCCCATGCTCTTCTTAATATAAAGAAACGATATAAACAAGGCCATATCTAGAGATCACTCTTTTTCCTGACGATACTAGGGCCACCCTCTCTGATACCTCTGTCGATAGACTAGCAGAGACAATGTAGAACGAAATTGAAAAGCTTCATAACTGGTTCTGCTGTAACAAACTCTCTTCAAAAGTGAAGAAAACGAAATACATGTCCTTCAAATCAAATAGACATGCCAATGTAAATACCCCAAAATATCTACATTTGGTTCCGAAATTGAATATGTGATTAACTTCAAATTCCTTGGGATCCATGTTATTACAAAACTGTCAAATTCATATAGACGAAATAACTTCTAAAATCTCGAGAACTTTTGGTGTTCTCAATAATGTATGTCATTGTCTTATCAGGAAAGTATTGATCATGCTATATTTTCCTCTGTTTATTTCTACATATCTTATTGTAATATTTTATTAGAAAGCACATTTTCGTCGCACCTCAGGACTCGTTCTTCAAAACAGAGTGATCTGCATAACTTCTAGTACATATACGCTCATACCAGTCCAGTACTCAAGCAATTAAACATCCTGTCGCTTTATCAATTCAATGAATACCTAGAATTGTTATTTACCCACAATTTTTTTTCCATTTTACCAAATTTAACAGTTATTTTACAAAACCATCCACCTTTACCCCATCTGACAATCACATCATATTATTCTACAAAATGTAAGGCACCGCGTTTCCGGAACTCATTTCCCGCTGACATGAAATATTCCCCATCCTATTCACTTTTGAAACCTCGTTTAAAGACCTATCTTTGAAATATTTATTGATGGTCACCATATTTATCTATTCAGTTGTGATACTTGAAGGCATATGCACTAATTACAAGCGTCTGGTCCGTCATTCATAATTCATACGTCGTCCATTAAAGAATATCCGCGTCCATAATCTAAAGACCTTTTCCATATCCATATAACAACATTAGCACCAAATTCAAAAAGACAATCATGTTATACATAAACATAGGCTAATTTCCTGCAAGAGAGAAGACACGCAATATATGTTGCTGCCAGCTCTACATTAATTTCACATGCTAGTACAAGTGACAAAGCTATGCTGTACACAATTGTAAACCATCTACCAAATTGATGTATCCAATTTTATTATTGGAAGGTGTATATACACAATACAAGCGTCTAGGCCGTCATACAACATTCAGCCGTCGTCCATTTAAGAATTCACGCATTAAAGAACCTATATCAGCTGTATAAATCTATTTTGCTGAAATTGGTTGCATATCCGGATCTGTTTCGCATCGAGGGCTCGATCATTTATTCACCATTATATGTCTAAATATGTATATACATATCGTAATTATTTAAAATAGAAACTCAATATATTCGCATCCTGATTAAGTCAGTTCGTATATACTTCCCAAATTATTATTTGGGGGGTGGGGGAGAAACAATTTCCTGGGATTTTTCTCCGTCATTTTATTCAGCGATATTTATGGTTTATATATTATTCACCATTTTATCTAAGTATATACAATCACACATTTATCAGCACCTGGTAATTTGAATACGTTCTCATATAAATATAAAATTATTTGGGGCCTTGTCTTCCTGAACAATAACGAATATACTTTGGAGGTCTGCAAGACCTTCTTCCACCAATGTTTCTCTTAGTATTTGTTTGCTTGGGGGAGGTTATTTCTGTCGATGTGGATAGTCTTTCGATAGTCTTTAGAAGGATTTAACAAGTCAGTGAGCGTTATTATTTCTCGTTTACACCACTCAACCACGCACTGTTGAAGTGCACTGCATGGGGATTATCATTTGGTATATCATGAGATGGTTATTCCGCGGCTCTCTATATTCTGGTCTCTTCATCAAGTGTATGCTAAGGTCCATGCTGCACGGCGTACGAAGGCTACCAGTCGCAATAACTATACATGGTTTATAGATGAATATCAATGGCTCATATTAACACTTATAGGCACAGGATGTGTAGTCGTTCCTGTTATACACGTTGGTGAATTTAGAGTAATTAAAAGAATATTATTTGATGTGTACCAGCAAGAAATACACTCTAAATAATTCGGTACAGAATTTCGAACATCTGGGTCATTTAGAATTCCGAGGTCGTTTATTATGACCAGTGCTCTATCCGGATACAGAAGTTTAAAAAATATCCGGTCTTGTTGGTGATCGTTTTCACTTGTCTCTATAATAAAAAAATATGCTATATCTTGACATATTTCAGTTCCGATTGATAATATTTTGCATTCGGATGATACAGTCTGTTGAATCTCTTTGGTCAATTGCTTTAAGATCTCAGATGCAGTACATATTGCACTGTATGCACAGTGTGTACACTATGGGTCGTGTTAGATAAACCCACTAAGTATTTAACATTATTATGTTCGTGAATCGTCGATCGATTAAACTTTCTCTGACAATGGCTGCGATGTTTAAATAGTTGGGTTATATGGGGATGTTTCTGTTCGACGGATGGTTACATTGCCAAATCCTTTAACATTGTCATTTAAACCGGAAAGCAGCTTCCAGCATCCAGAACAATTTCCTATCCGGAATTTATCTATCAAATTTAGGTTACAATTCCGTGGTACATGGGTAGACAATATCTATTATATTGATATAAAAAATCTCCCAGCCATGGTTGGTGGAAGAAAAGTATTTCCGTAGAAGCAACCGATTTTTCCGCACAGAGTTTTCTTCTCATAACCCATAACATAATATTTAATAATAAACTGTTTCAGACGATAGAACGTTTTAGACGGGCTTTCACACACGGTAAACAACAACAAGCATATACACCCTACACCCTGTTTTCTCTCTGGAAATTCCGTTCAAATTCTGTCTAGATAACGTCCCTAATTCGAACCACACATGTATGAAATCCCAACAGTTAAGAGTTTTGGGTCTTTGTGTGGTGGGGG
>JAVTVY010009209.1:0-43276 GCA_036873755.1 Hanleya hanleyi | reverse complement strand
CGTTCACCAACCCTGGCTTCCAAGTAGCTAGATTACAGGAGCACGCCACAACTCCCAGCCGATAACCGAGGCGAAAAATAACATTGAAATATCTACTATAACTTTGGAATTACTCGGACTCGTTTTGGGCGCATGAATATTCATAACTTTCATTCGGTGCTGGTTTGCTTGCAGTCCACAATAAGAATGTTCGTTCAATAACAATGTTCCTTCAAAATTTACCGAGATACAAATAACCACGAAAGCATGAACGAGCAGAAAATTAATCACGTAGGAGTCGTCTGCCTTTCACTGAGAGGGTACGCACATACAGGTTAGATTACACTATTATGTGTGTATAGAAGATGAAATGCCGCAGAAAATAGGGCGTCTGTTGATTATCATTTATATAGAAATTCTTTTTGGATTATTTGACAAAGAAAAATATACAAAAAAAAGCTGGAACAGTGTCTGCAGACCGCAACATCGTAACAGCTTTGTGTCGGGTACCCCCATGGTGTTTTGGGGCATTTATAGTTTCTACCGGGTGATTGTCTATCATGGCGGCTAGTTAGAAATGGAGCCGCTCATATGTTCAAATTGCTGATAAATTTGACAGATCAAATAAGTTTTTCCAGCAAGGTAGGTCATTTGTTGCAACGAAATATTGGGAATAGGTTTTTCTGGAGATTTGCTGGCCAAATTTACAAAATAATAAGGAATTTTAATAGTATTTTCACACATACAGGCATCCCAATCCTAAATAATTTACGTTTACAATGATAGCGAAACTGTCCCTGGCTGATTCCCTAATTGAATTTACACTTCCATCTTTCGGCATGAAGTAGTATATTTCAAATGCTACAAGGTGATAAACTTATCAAAAGAAAAACATTATCCGTCAAAATTTCAAGCTGTGCGCGCATCTACACATAAGGCATCAGACCACTAAAGAAAATAGTCTCGACCCGTTAACTCCTTTAAGCAACCTCTGCCAGAGAAGTGAATAGCTTTTAATATTTTGTTCCGGTCTCTGATGCGACGAATAATTGAAAACCAGTGGCAGTTGTTTGAAGTATGATATATGTTCGGTTTAGCTACGGTTTTATTTTCACTCAGGTATAATAAGGTGTTGCTTGGAGGGAATATTTTGGTGTCTTACCCCGCTTTCTCAGAGCAGAGAAAAACCCCTAAAGTACGATGTCATTTGTACGAGCGCGCATAACTCACAATCGACTACTTCTTGTCGAAATATGGAAGTCTAGACTTAATCAGTAGGGAATCGACGAGATGCAATTACGTTAATATTTTTCCTGACCCACTCCTACCCGGACCAGATAGGATTACTATTCGGTTAGGCCTACATGGTTATATTCTTCTATTAACTAAAAGCAAACTAATTTCAATTATTTGGAGTATGTAGAATGGAAAAATTGTTTCGGGTGATATTCCACAAATATTGTTTAATAACGCGAGACAATAAACATAAATTCTACATAAGTTAATACAGTAGAGAAAATCATATATAGCATTCCTAATTTCAATAAATGTATACTGGTATATATTCAATACATATGTTGTTGCTTTCTTTTTTCACTCAAGCATAGCCGATTAAGAATTATTCTGCAGGATATTCTCACAGCATGACCTATGTCGCTACAGGGGATAATTGGCTCAATAATTACCACCTCCAATACATGGCTTCAAAATATACAGCTAAAGTGATATGCCGGATGCAAATGTTCAATGCTAAATTGTCTTCTCACAAGTCGAGCAGATTAACGAGTCTCTGTATGCTGAGTTATTGTCACAGTATGCCCATGTTGCTCCAATTTGTGGGTTGTATGCATGGCTTGATAATTTTCTATAAAACAAGAGAAACGTTCAGGGACAGAGCACCTTCAAGAATATCATCAGAGAATTCACAGAAATCACTTGAAATTGCGGAGATTAAGTATCGCAAGAGTCGACTCGGGTCATCATGCAACAGCACTCCCTACCTGGACCGGCTGCAACCGGGAACCCTCTGATATCTCAAATAAAGAAGACGTTGGCGGACACCGCTATACTTCAAGCAAAGATTTTACATGCGTGGACTTTGTTATCACTGTGTGGTGGAGGGACTCCGGGTTTGGCTGACCCACGATTATGCACGACCATCCATGAAGCCGTCCTAGTACAGACAGCTAACGACGAGGTGGATAAGGTCCTAGCGAACTGTGGGACGACCGATTCGGGTTCTTCTGATATTTCTGATAACAAAGTACGGAAAAGATTGCCACTGTCAAAAAGAAAAAGAGGGGATTCAGATCCGACATGGAAGCCGAAGACGAAAGGAACACTTAAGAATTGGTCAAAAAGTCACCTAGCAGCTCCATTACAACCACAGAAAGCTCGGATTCCTCCACCGATGATTACACACCACAAGAAATAGCCACCCAGAAACCCCGAAAGAGAATGTATTTTGACCCAGAAACTAGGCTTAGAATCGCCCGAAGTGCGGTGGAAATCGGGATTTCTACGACTGCCAGAAAATTTTCGAAACCATCCGGAGAGCCCATGAGTACGACAACAGTTTCCAGGATGAAGAAACATTATCTTGATCAACTAAAACAGAACTCGACCACACTTTCCTGGAGAACTGACTGTAAAGGAAGTATGAATTCACACGATCAGACAGATGGTGCCATCAGTAGATACGATTCACAGTATGTTTCGGATCGGCTCTCCTTTAGTCAAAGCCGTCGGGATATGATCTACTGATAAAGAACATTTTCGGGACACTTGGTGTTGATTTGCTTGGCGTGACTGAGAATCTTCGAACTCATGTATATACCGACTGAATGTTTATATGATACAAAGCTTATTCTCATATAAAATCCAATGCTGTTAATCTAGAAACTGTACACTTGTGCTGTAATTTTTGTTGTGTGCATGAAACTATACCAAGTTATGTGTTCGACAAATCAAATTTCAATATGTACTTTGATGATGATGATGTGATTTGTTACATCTGCACACCACGCATATTTAGTGTGGTGCTGTATCCGACTATATACGCACATACACAAAGTGTCTGAAAAATAAAATATGAATGTACATTTGTAATATGTGACTGATTTATTCATTATATATTGGTATTATCAATGCTATACCGCTAGTGACGCGTGATACACAGACACAGCTGCAGAATAATTCCTTCGCCACTAATATTTAACCCTGACGCTTTTGTTCTGGTTTTTATTTTTTTTATTTTTTTTTGTTGGCGGAAATAAATGAAGATTCCCCTATTTAATACCCTGTCTGTCCACAAAGTTTGTCAAAATTGGAAGTGAAATTCGGGTGAAATTTCATCTTGTCAGGTGAAACGCCGATTGTACATTAAATAATACTTATCACATATATTTTTGGGTCATTAATATTATTACCAGTTTTGTATAATTTACAAGAGGAAAACATCTTGGGTGGGGTGTCGGAGAGGGGGACGGGTAATTAGAAACAGCAAGAAAAACAGAATTGGGTTCGACTGTCTTGGTCGGGCTACTAACCGCTACCTATTCACAGGCGCGATCCCACTACTGCTCAACACGGGAGGTTTTGCCTGCTGCGTTTCCGCCCTGGGCCGGTACCCTCCTCCTTAGGCAACCTGGTAACACTGAGCTCCCTCGATGTAACCATATTGATGCCAAGCTTAGCGCGGACACCTGATCGACATAGAGCAACGATCAGCAGGTACCCCGACCTCAAGTCGTTCACCAACCCTGGCTTCCAAGTAGCTAGATTACAGGAGCACGCCACAACTCCCAGCCGATAACCGAGGCGAAAAATAACACTGAAATATCTACTATAACTTTGGAATTACTCGGACTCGTTTTGGACGCATGAATATTCATAACTTTCATTCGGTGCTGGTTTGCTTGCAGTCCACAATAAGAATGTTCGTTCAATAACAATGTTCCTTCAAAATTTACCGAGATACAAATAACCACGAAAGCATGAACGAGCAGAAAATTAATCACGTAGGAGTCGTCTCCCTTTCACTGTGAGGGTACGCACATATAGGTTAGATTACACTATTATGTGTGTATAGAAGATGAAATGCCGCAGAAAACAGGGCGTCTGTTCATTATCATTTATATAGAAATTCTTTTTGGATTATTTGACAAAGAAAAATATACAAAAAAAAGCTGGAACAGTGTCTGCAGACCGCAACATCGTAACAGCTTTGTGTCGGGTACCCCCATGGTGTTTTGGGGCATTTATAGTTTCTACCGGGTGATTGTCTATCATGGCGGCTAGTTAGAAATGGAGCCGCTCATATGTTCAAATTGCTGATAAATTTGACAGATCAAATAAGTTTTTCCAGCAAGGTAGGTCATTTGTTGCAACGAAATATTGGGAATAGGTTTTTCTGGAGATTTGCCGGCCAAATTTACTAAATAATAAGGAATTTTAATAGTATTTTCACACATACAGGCATCCCAATCCTAAATAATTTACGTTTACAATGATAGCGAAACTGTCCCTGGCTGATTCCCTAATTGAATTTACACTTCCATCTTTCGGCATGAAGTAGTATATTTCAAATGCTACAAGGTGATAAACTTATCAAAAGAAAAACATTATCCGTCAAAATTTCAAGCTGTGCGCGCATCTACACATAAGGCATCAGACCACTAAAGAAAATAGTCTCGACCCGTTAACTCCTTTAAGCAACCTCTGCCAGAGAAGTGAATAGTTTTTAATATTTTGTTCCGGTCTCTGATGCGACGAATAATTGAAAACCAGTGGCAGTTGTTTGAAGTATGATATATGTTCGGTTTAGCTACGGTTTTATTTTCACTCAGGTATAATAAGGTGTTGCTTGGAGGGAATATTTTGGTGTCTGTACCCCGCTTTCTCAGAGCAGAGAAAAACCCCTAAAGTACGATGTCATTTGTACGAGCGCCCATAACTCACAATCGAATACTTCTTGTCGAAATATGGAAGTCTAGACTTAATCACTAGGGAATCGACGAGATGCAATTACGTTAATATTTTTCCTGTCCCACTCCTACCCGGACCAGATAGGATTACTATTCGGTTAGGCCTACATGGTTATATTCTTCTATTAACTAAAAGCAAACTAATTTCAATTATTTGGAGTATGTAGAATGGAAAAATTGTTTCGGGTGATATTCCACAAATATTGTTTAATAACGCGAGACAATAAACATAAATTCTAAAGTTAATACAGTAGAGAAAATCATATATAGCATTCCTAATTTCAATAAATGTATACTGATATATATTCAATACATATGTTGTTGCTTTCTTTTTTCACTCAAGCATAGCCGATTAAGAATTATTCTGCAGGATATTTTCACAGCATGACCTATGTCGCTACAGGGGATAATTGGCTCAATAATTACCACCTCCAATACATGGCTTCAAAATATACAGCTAAAGTGATATGCCGGATGCAAATGTTCAATGCTAAATTGTCTTCTCACAAGTCGAGCAGATTAAGGAGTCTCTGTATGCTGAGTTATTGTCACAGTATGCCCATGTTGCTCCAATTTGTGGGTTGTATGCATGGCTTGATAATTTTCTATAAAACAAGAGAAAAGTTCAGGGACAGAGCACCTTCAAGAATATCATCAAAGAATTCACAGAAATCACTTGAAATTGCGGAGATTAAGTATCGCAAGAGTCGACTCGGGTCATCATGCAACAGCACTCCCTACCTGGACCGGCTGCAACCGGGAACCCTCTGATATCTCAAATAAAGAAGACGTTGGCGGACACCGCTATACTTCAAGCAAAGATTTTACATGCGTGGACTTTGTTATCACTGTGTGGTGGAGAGACTCCGGGTTTGCCTGACCCACGATTATGCACGACCATCCATGAAGCCGTCCTAGTACAGACAGCTAACGACGAGGTGGACAAGGTCCTAGCGAACTGTGGGACGACCGATTCGGGTTCTTCTGATATTTCTGATAACAAAGTACGGAAAAGATTGCCACTGTCAAAAAGAAAAAGAGGGGATTCAGATCCGACATGGAAGCCGAAGACGAAAGGAACACTTAAGAATTGGTCAAAAAAGTCACCTAGCAGCTCCATTACAACCACAGAAAGCTCGGATTCATCCACCGATGATTACACACCACAAGAAATAGCCACCCAGAAACCCCGAAAGAGAATGTATTTTGACCCAGAAACTAGGCTTAGAATCGCCCGAAGTGCGGTGGAAATCGGGATTTCTACGACTGCCAGAAAATTTTCGAAACCATCCGGAGAGCCCATGAGTACGACAACAGTTTCCAGGATGAAGAAACATTATCTTGATCAACTAAAACAGAACTCGACCACACTTTCCTGGAGAACTGACTGTAAAGGAAGTATGAATTCACACGATCAGACAGATGGTGCCATCAGTAGATACGATTCACAGTATGTTTCGGATCGGCTCTCCTTTAGTCAAAGCCGTCGGGATATGATCTACTGATAAAGAACATTTTCGGGACACTTGGTGTTGATTTGCTTGGCGTGACTGAGAATCTTCGAACTCATGTATATACCGACTGAATGTTTATATGATACAAAGCTTATTCTCATATAAAATCCAATGCTGTTAATCTAGAAACTGTACACTTGTGCTGTAATTTTTGTTGTGTGCATGAAACTATACCAAGTTATGTGTTCAACAAATCAAATTTCAATATGTACTTTGATGATGATGATGTGATTTGTTACATCTGCACACCACGCATATTTAGTGTGGTGCTGTATCCGACTATATACGCACATACACAAAGTGTCTGAAAAATAAAATATGAATGTACATTTGTAATATGTGACTGATTTATTCATTATATATTGATATTATCAATGCTATACCGCTAGTGACGCGTGATACACAGACACAGCTGCAGAATAATTCCTTCGCCACTAATATTTAACCCTGACGCTTTTGTTCTGGTTTTTATTTTTTTATTTTTTTTATTTTTTTTTGTTGGCGGAAATAAATGAAGATTCCCCTATTTAATACCCTGTCTGTCCAGAAAGTTTGTCAAAATTGGAAGTGAAATTCGGGTGAAATTTCATCTTGTCAGGTGAAACGCCGATTGTACATTAAATAATACTTATCACATATATTTTTGGGTCATTAATATTATTACCAGTTTTGTATAATTTACAAGAGGAAAAACATCTTGGGTGGGTGTCGGAGAGGGGGACGGGTAATTAGAAACAGCAAGAAAAACAGAATTGGGTTCGACTGTCTTGGTCGGGCTACTAACCGCTACCTATTCACAGGCGCGATCCCACTACTGCTCAACACGGGAGGTTTTGCCTGCTGCGTTTCCGCCCTGGGCCGGTACCCTCCTCCTTAGGCAACCTGGTAACACTGAGCTCCCTCGATGTAACCATATTGATGCCAAGCTTAGCGCGGACACCTGATCGACATAGAGCAACGATCAGCAGGTACCCCGACCTCAAGTCGTTCACCAACCCTGGCTTCCAAGTAGCTAGATTACAGGAGCACGCCACAACTCCCAGCCGATAACCGAGGCGAAAAATAACACTGAAATATCTACTATAACTTTGGAATTACTCGGACTCGTTTTGGACGCATGAATATTCATAACTTTCATTCGGTGCTGGTTTGCTTGCAGTCCACAATAAGAATGTTCGTTCAATAACAATGTTCCTTCAAAATTTACCGAGATACAAATAACCACGAAAGCATGAACGAGCAGAAAATTAATCACGTAGGAGTCGTCTCCCTTTCACTGTGAGGGTACGCACATATAGGTTAGATTACACTATTATGTGTGTATAGAAGATGAAATGCCGCAGAAAACAGGGCGTCTGTTCATTATCATTTATATAGAAATTCTTTTTGGATTATTTGACAAAGAAAAATATACAAAAAAAAGCTGGAACAGTGTCTGCAGACCGCAACATCGTAACAGCTTTGTGTCGGGTACCCCCATGGTGTTTTGGGGCATTTATAGTTTCTACCGGGTGATTGTCTATCATGGCGGCTAGTTAGAAATGGAGCCGCTCATATGTTCAAATTGCTGATAAATTTGACAGATCAAATAAGTTTTTCCAGCAAGGTAGGTCATTTGTTGCAACGAAATATTGGGAATAGGTTTTTCTGGAGATTTGCCGGCCAAATTTACTAAATAATAAGGAATTTTAATAGTATTTTCACACATACAGGCATCCCAATCCTAAATAATTTACGTTTACAATGATAGCGAAACTGTCCCTGGCTGATTCCCTAATTGAATTTACACTTCCATCTTTCGGCATGAAGTAGTATATTTCAAATGCTACAAGGTGATAAACTTATCAAAAGAAAAACATTATCCGTCAAAATTTCAAGCTGTGCGCGCATCTACACATAAGGCATCAGACCACTAAAGAAAATAGTCTCGACCCGTTAACTCCTTTAAGCAACCTCTGCCAGAGAAGTGAATAGTTTTTAATATTTTGTTCCGGTCTCTGATGCGACGAATAATTGAAAACCAGTGGCAGTTGTTTGAAGTATGATATATGTTCGGTTTAGCTACGGTTTTATTTTCACTCAGGTATAATAAGGTGTTGCTTGGAGGGAATATTTTGGTGTCTGTACCCCGCTTTCTCAGAGCAGAGAAAACCCCCTAAAGTACGATGTCATTTGTACGAGCGCCCATAACTCACAATCGAGTACTTCTTGTCGAAATATGGAAGTCTAGACTTAATCAGTAGGGAATCGACGAGATGCAATTACGTTAATATTTTTCCTGACCCACTCCTACCCGGACCAGATAGGATTACTATTCGGTTAGGCCTACATGGTTATATTCTTCTATTAACTAAAAGCAAACTAATTTCAATTATTTGGAGTATGTAGAATGGAAAAATTGTTTCGGGTGATATTCCACAAATATTGTTTAATAACGCGAGACAATAAACATAAATTCTAAAGTTAATACAGTAGAGAAAATCATATATAGCATTCCTAATTTCAATAAATGTATACTGGTATATATTCAATACATATGTTGTTGCTTTCTTTTTTCACTCAAGCATAGCCGATTAAGAATTATTCTGCAGGATATTTTCACAGCATGACCTATGTCGCTACAGGGGATAATTGGCTCAATAATTACCACCTCCAATACATGGCTTCAAAATATACAGCTAAAGTGATATGCCGGATGCAAATGTTCAATGCTAAATTGTCTTCTCACAAGTCGAGCAGATTAAGGAGTCTCTGTATGCTGAGTTATTGTCACAGTATGCCCATGTTGCTCCAATTTGTGGGTTGTATGCATGGCTTGATAATTTTCTATAAAACAAGAGAAAAGTTCAGGGACAGAGCACCTTCAAGAATATCATCAGAGAATTCACAGAAATCACTTGAAATTGCGGAGATTAAGTATCGCAAGAGTCGACTCGGGTCATCATGCAACAGCACTCCCTACCTGGACCGGCTGCAACCGGGAACCCTCTGATATCTCAAATAAAGAAGACGTTGGCGGACACCGCTATACTTCAAGCAAAGATTTTACATGCGTGGACTTTGTTATCACTGTGTGGTGGAGAGACTCCGGGTTTGCCTGACCCACGATTATGCACGACCATCCATGAAGCCGTCCTAGTACAGACAGCTAACGACGAGGTGGACAAGGTCCTAGCGAACTGTGGGACGACCGATTCGGGTTCTTCTGATATTTCTGATAACAAAGTACGGAAAAGATTGCCACTGTCAAAAAGAAAAAGAGGGGATTCAGATCCGACATGGAAGCCGAAGACGAAAGGAACACTTAAGAATTGGTCAAAAAGTCACCTAGCAGCTCCATTGCAACCACAGAAAGCTCGGATTCCTCCACCGATGATTACACACCACAAGAAATAGCCACCCAGAAACCCCGAAAGAGAATGTATTTTGACCCAGAAACTAGGCTTAGAATCGCCCGAAGTGCGGTGGAAATCGGGATTTCTACGACTGCCAGAAAATTTTCGAAACCATCCGGAGAGCCCATGAGTACGACAACAGTTTCCAGGATGAAGAAACATTATCTTGATCAACTAAAACAGAACTCGACCACACTTTCCTGGAGAACTGACTGTAAAGGAAGTATGAATTCACACGATCAGACAGATGGTGCCATCAGTAGATACGATTCACAGTATGTTTCGGATCGGCTCTCCTTTAGTCAAAGCCGTCGGGATATGATCTACTGATAAAGAACATTTTCGGGACACTTGGTGTTGATTTGCTTGGCGTGACTGAGAATCTTCGAACTCATGTATATACCGACTGAATGTTTATATGATACAAAGCTTATTCTCATATAAAATCCAATGCTGTTAATCTAGAAACTGTACACTTGTGCTGTAATTTTTGTTGTGTGCATGAAACTATACCAAGTTATGTGTTCGACAAATCAAATTTCAATATGTACTTTGATGATGATGATGTGATTTGTTACATCTGCACACCACGCATATTTAGTGTGGTGCTGTATCCGACTATATACGCACATACACAAAGTGTCTGAAAAATAAAATATGAATGTACATTTGTAATATGTGACTGATTTATTCATTATATATTGGTATTATCAATGCTATACCGCTAGTGACGCGTGATACACAGACACAGCTGCAGAATAATTCCTTCGCCACTAATATTTAACCCTGACGCTTTTGTTCTGGTTTTTATTTTTTTATTTTTTTTATTTTTTTTTGTTGGCGGAAATAAATGAAGATTCCCCTATTTAATACCCTGTCTGTCCAGAAAGTTTGTCAAAATTGGAAGTGAAATTCGGGTGAAATTTCATCTTGTCAGGTGAAACGCCGATTGTACATTAAATAATACTTATCACATATATTTTTGGGTCATTAATATTATTACCAGTTTTGTATAATTTACAAGAGGAAAAACATCTTGGGTGGGGTGTCGGAGAGGGGGACGGGTAATTAGAAACAGCAAGGAAAAGAGAATTGGGTTCGACTGTCTTGGTCGGGCTACTAACCGCTACCTATTCACAGGCGCGATCCCACTATACTGCTCAACACGGGAGGTTTTGCCTGCTGCGTTTCCGCCCTGGGCCGGTACCCTCCTCCTTAGGCAACCTGGTAACCCTGAGCTCCCTCGATGTAACCATATTGATGCCAAGCTTAGCGCGGACACCTGATCGACATAGAGCAACGATCAGCAGGTACCCCGACCTCAAGTCGTTCACCAACCCTGGATTCCAAGTAGCTAGATTACAGGAGCACGCCACAACTCCCAGCCGATAACCGAGGCGAAAAATAACACTGAAATATCTACTATAACTTTGGAATTACTCGGACTCGTTTTGGACGCATGAATATTCATAACTTTCATTCGGTGCTGGTTTGCTTGCAGTCCACAATAAGAATGTTCGTTCAATAACAATGTTCCTTCAAAATTTACCGAGATACAAATAACCACGAAAGCATGAACGAGCAGAAAATTAATCACTTTCACTGTGAGGGTACGCACAAGCATCCGATTCCTAAATAGTTTGCATTTACGACAATGTTGGAGTGCAGTCCAGTCTTGCCACGGTTTCGCACAAATTGGCCCCTCGGTAATTTCATAATAATGAAGGTCGCCCGAGTTTGACAGCATGATAATACTTCATCCTTTTTCACTAACCGAGCCCCGTGGAGCTTCCAGGGATTGACCTGGGATGTCGTTGTGCACACCGCAGAGCATGGTAAGAATAGGCCTCAGCTCCCTAGACAGCTTGTCGTAAGAGGCGACTAACTGGGGCACCCGTGGGGTCCCCGGGTGTGGAAAGGAATAGGACCCCACCCGTGGGGTTCCCGGGTGTGAACAGGAATAGGACCCAACGTCGTGATATGAATGAAATATAGTGGAAAGTGACGTAAAATCATATTCAATCACTTCACTTCACTAACCGATATCTACAGTACCATCCTGTTGGACGTAACCATTCCTCCAAACGGCCATATAACAATTGCTGGCTGATCGCCCCCGTGCGTCACTGCAGAGATAACCGACCCTGAAAGTGAATGTTTGGCAGGCAAAAAATCCACAATTTTTCGGGGCGCGAAAGTGATGACGATTTTATGGCGACAGAGAAGTTTCAATAAGCTAACGAGATGGTTGACATTATTTAAAATGGCGCTAATGCTAGACCAATCGTACCATCTACCTGTTGCGCGGGTGGAAATAATTTCCTGCAATGGTATTTCTACGGTTATTTTCGTCTTGAAAGCCTGAATCTCCATGTTCAAAAGTGCTGAAGCTATAGTGGAAATTTCACCATGCAGGGAGGCGAATTTCCCTCTTCCACTTCTACCCAGTCGGATGGAATTAGCAAGGTTACATGGTCAGTTTTTCCCACGTAGTAGGCTCTCTTTTGCAAATTGTCCGGTATAGTCAGTGAGTGAGTCCATCCGAATCCTTTCGTCGGCAAAATAAGGAGAACCGTTGAGATTAGAACCTTTGTTTTTGGCATGAACGTGCATTAGGGGACTGTTACCAGCAAGGTCTGAGCTGAGCTACATTTGATGAAAATTTGACCAGTGGCCTATAACATTACGCTTGGACCCCCAAGTCATCTAGGTAACCTATAACATACGCTTGGATTCCTAAGTCATCTTCCTCACCCTACTTCGTAGGTCCTGTAACGTTAGTCACACTCCTCATGTTCATTAACTCTAATTCCAAATCTTTGGAGTATGTAGACTTGAAAACTTGTTTCAGGGGGTGTTTCGCAAATAGTTTGCAATAATGCGAGACACAGAACATAAATTTTAAAGTTAATATGGTAGAGAAAATCATATTCCCAATCCTAATTTTAATAAATGTATAATATAAACTTCAATTGATTTCTGCAATTTTTTCTCTCTCTCTATCTCTCTCTCTCTCTCTCTCTCTCTACAATAGTTTTTATAATACCCCTGCTTTTCGCAACCCGGTGTGTAGGCTAAGAATGTCCGGTGGCTATAAGTGCCCTATCTTATACCCCAACCAGGGCATTTTTCTCCACATTATGGATACATGGCAGTGTGACTAACGTCACAGGACCTACGAAGTACAGTAGGCATTAGGACTCGAACGCGAACTGAACTCTTGGAAATCCCCACCCCCAGTTGAAATCCTGCCTATATTAATATGGGCATCGCCCAAGTCAGAATCGCCGGTGATTTTCATCAAAAATCACCAGAAATTTTCATCAAAAGTAGGTCAGCTCAGAACTTGTTGGTAACAGTCTCCTAATGCGCCTTCATTCCAAAATAAATAACGATCGCGGATTTAATTTTACAATTTTTTAATTAAAGGAAACAGATTGAATAATATAGGTTCAGTAGATTTCAAGCTTTACGTGTGAAAATACATTTACATCTCTTTAATGGTTTTCAGTGCCCTTGTTCAGGATCAAAACAACTTTTTGAATCACATTATTTTCCCAACAATACACCAAATTTTTATATATAGTACTATAGTATAGAAAGGTAGCATTTATGTAGTTTACGGTAATTCAACTCAAGACCAACACCTTCTATGCACAAGATAATAATGATTCTATGTCATTCTCCTGAGCATAACCGGTACAAAGACGAATAAATAGCGTCTCTACATCACGTTGTTATCTAGATATATGAGACAACACATTTTGGGTATCGGCAATCTGATGAATGTACTATTCCGGTTTTCTTGTTTCACATTATATTCTATGGCGGTTGATCGGTGATTTTCTTCATTGATAAACGTTAAACCACCTCAGCTTCGTTGTGTGAATCGGAATTGCATTGCTGTGACATACCAACACACTCCGTGGCAGTGATTCTGTATCCCCTAATCAAGGAATCAAAATGGATCAAGATTTGAAATGACAAGAGAAATTTAGACATATTTTGTTTACACATGTAATTTTTTGTTCAAATTATATCCAAGTGTGATATATAGTCAATATTCAAGAGGTACAAAAAAACCAAAGTATGTCCTCATATTTTCACATCCATGCCAAGAAATACTGCATTGAAAAGGGTCCATTTAGCCTACCCTGTTTTATCGCTCTAATCAGCAAATGGCGGGGTCATATTTCTGCTGTCAAAATTGTATTTCCCTCCAAAGTCTTAACCCTTGAATCCAAGTCACACACTCTCTGATGCAAAGTAATGATTGTCCTAACTATCCGATTAGCACATTATGAACATGTCTTTGGTCATAGTGTACATATCATAACTCACATCAATGTTTTCTGCTATATTATTTCAATGATATGGTTTAACAATTTAAGTTATTCAAACAGCGCTGATTGTTTGAGGGTATATGCAGTAGGCCTATGCTGTCGGGCAATTGTGGAATTGTCCCAGATGCACGTTATGATTAACCTCAGTAATAGGGTCATGTGGCATACAGTGGAAAGTGGATCAATGACAGGGTATTTTTAGCAGCAGTGGGTAATTTGACCTGAATTTGAAGCCTGATGTGGTCAATGATGAAATATTTGGATGTGAAATAGGATACACGTTAAAGGCTACAGTTTACATATATCTATAACAATATATTGAAGTGTTAATTATAAATCTAATTTTAATCAGAATTATTTCAGATCAGAACTTGCTGGTAACAATGCCCTAATGCACGTTCATGCCAATAATAAAGGTTCTAATGTCAACGGTTCTCCTTATTTTGCCGACGAAAGGATTCGTATGGACTGACTGACTGACTGACTCATTACCGGACAATTTGCGATCTGTAGCCTACTTCGTAGGAAAATGTCCATCTTTGATTGGAATAGAGAAGGATATGAAAAGGGGCACGAAGCACCATGACATTCTTATTCATCACACCGGAACTACTTCTCACATAACCTGTTACAACCAATGGCGTCGAGGGATTTGGGGGAGGACAGGGGGGCCAGCCCCCCACTTTTGATTTAGCGGGAGCCCGAATATCTTTGCCCCCTCCCTCCCCCACTCCTGACTGACCATGTCCCCACATAAAAATTACAGATAGAGTGCCAGGACGTGTAGTGGTGTGTTATAGACCTGTTTTGTTTGTGTTAAACCAGGAAATCAAATGGAGTCGGGCATATTCTTCAATATCGATGCGTGTTTATGCGAAACCAAAGTAAGAACCATGCATAAATTATATACATTGTGTTCAGATTTATTTCCGGGAAAACGTGTCAAACGCATCTTTGGCAACCTGAAACCACGGAGCTTCCGGGGCCTAGGCGGCCCCAGGACCCTCGCCTGTCAGGGTCGCTTATTTTAGCTTTGTGTAATTGAATCGGTATCATATTGGTTCTAATGTTCCATGATGTAAAGGTCATCGTTTTTTATGTGTTAAATATAACTAGAAAATCAGATGGATTCAGGCATGAAGTATGATTTTTTCAATATCAATGCATGCTTATAAATGCGAAACAAACGTGAAAATAGAACCATAAATCTACATACATTACGTTCGAATTTATTTCCGGGAAAACGCTTAGAACGCATCTCCGGAGATCTGGGACTTCGGAGCTTCCGGGGCCTAGGCGGCTCCTGGACGCCCGTCTGTTAGGCTGTGAGGATTTCATTGTTTTATCTTTGTGTAAATGAATCGTATCGGTAGGCATATTGGTTTCCCTTCCAAGAACTAAACGCCATCGTCGTTTTGTATGTTTTAAATATAACTAGAAAGTCAAATGGATGCAGGCACGAGATTAGCCAAGTTGGCATAGCTCCGTTCGTTCCTAGGAACGAACGAAGCCATGTCACCTTTGCTAGCACGAGGTGCGATGTTTTCAATATCGATGCGTGCTTATAATTGCGAAAAAAAATCGTGAAAATAGAACCATAAATCTGCATGCAGTAGGGTCAGTTTTATTTCCGGGAAAACGCTCAGAACGCGTCTTCGGTGACCTAGGACCCCGGAGCTTCCGGGGCCTAGGCGGCCCCTGGACCCTCGCCTGTTGGGCTGTGATAGTCGACCCCTCCTGTGAGTTTTTGCTGGTTCCGCACTTGGAATCCCCCCCCCCCACCACTTTCAATTACGTTCCGACGCCACTGAAAATGATAATTTGCGACGTTCAGAACATAGCCTTTGTCACCCTATACTTCACACGATGAAGAGGAGAGATCAACTATGCAATGCGCTTGCTTACATGTAGTTCCGTTCTTAGACGCTCCGGCTTATTTTCTATGACGACGTATACACACGAATACTTATGTAACGACTATTGGTATCCTGTTAACGTTAAATCAGGACTAAGCACAAGCCCGAACCGTAGCCAATGGTAGCGCAAGTCTAGAACGAAGAGTGTACGCAACCCGGAAATGGACGGAAATCGGGGTATACATGATGCCACAACGCTCAACATAAAATACGGGTATACAACGGGTATATAACTGAATGAACTTACCGTCCAGTATTTGTGTCCATTCTTGGTCTGTGATATCAACGGAGATTACTGCATAATGTTCCCGCTGACAAAGAAGTTGTGCAAACAATATACGGCGATATAAATCAGCAGTAACGAACGTGAAACTAGAAGTCGGGAATTCCCCAAAGTCTACTTGGTTATAACGATTGGAGTTATCGTTCCTAAACTGCACAACGATGTGAGCAACCACCTCGCTGGGGGTCTAATAACACCCCAGCCACCAGTCAGATGTTTGGACCGGATTCGGGGCCTTCGCGCACATCGCCGGAAGTGACATCATATATAGTAAAATAGATGTTTGCCGAACATTTCGATTACTTTGCAAGTCTGCATAATACCTCTGTTGATCTAGCGTTAAAAAGAATTATCTGGAGATAATTTTCCCTGTTTATTTGCACAGAGCATATGAAAAGTAGTTCGCTCATGTGCAACACTAAAGGAGTTGTTCGGCCTGATTCAAACTGAACCGTACGCTGGTTGGTTTCCCCTATACATCATAGCAACGTAGTAAAGGTCAACTTCCGCTATTGGTGGCAGGGATGGTAACATTTGCGTACACTTCGCCATCCATAAGATGGCTTGCGAATCGTGAGTCTCCATTATTGCGGAGCGATATCCGGTATATTGCGGGATTCTGTTCGGCCTTCATCCGGCAGAGAACAGACTCGAGAAATCTGATAAATTACAGGTTTTCAAACCACTTGGGAAACAGATATAGGCTAGGCTTACAAAATATATAGGTATAAATAACTTTCGTATCACCCAAGAGGTGTGGTAGATCTGTAATTTTCAACAAGTAGGGCATCACATGATTCGAAAATGGCGAGTTACGTTGGGGTTACGTCGGTAGACTTTAGCTGATTGGCTGACGAAGTCACGTGGTATTGATTTCTGGAAATTCCCTCTCGCACTTGCCGAAAGTAGGCTGTAAATGGATACACACGATCCCAGGGTCAGTCTTACCGCGTATAGATGACCGAGATGGTTACAGGTTGGGATGGTAATGGAGCCTGCGAAATGGATCATGCGCTGTGGGGAGGCTGTGATGTGAGTTGTCTTTGACTGGATAGTGCAGATGGCGCCGCGGGAAAATGTGATTTATCATACGGGCAAAAGGACGTCATGTCAGCGTTGGTCTGATGTGTATAAAAGACGGAGATCAGGCATTGAAATCACTTCGGATCTGAACTGCAACCAGGTAATTAGACTCTTCTATTGGGCTTGTAGACTGAACCGTGTATTGCATGCACAAACGTGTAATAGGTGGACGGTGCCTGTACGAGGGAACATAGGAAGTCCAGTGACTGTTGTATTAGTGAAGGGTATTGAGCAGTAGTGTTGTCGGCGAATGCTGGGCTGCGTTCGGGCGACCGGTAATATTCCAAGGGTTATGGAATTGGGCTACTGATACATGGAAGCACTATACCGCACTGGCGATACCTAGGATCCAAGTGTATCTACCTGATTGGAGCTCGAAGGAAGAAGTCACTCTCACAAGCCAGCTTATGTGTTGGGGACCCTGAAGTGTTCACGGTGGAGAGGTATAACGCTGTCGGGGAGCGTTCTCACCGTGAAACGGGTGACAGAAAACTGGTACCAACCTGCGAGGGGAAGCAGGGCAATTCGATGTGATCTGAGACGTTGAAGGAAGTCTATCGAAGGAAGTCTGTTTTATCGGTCGTCGTGAGTAGGCCTACATCAATTCTGGGCCGTTTACGGTGCCTATGAGCGCGCCACCGAAGCAGCATCTCAAAACTGTTACAGACAGATTCGCTGCCAGAGACGTAATATTAGACCACACCATCAAGCCAGATACATCCTGAGGAGAGGATCCTCGCAAGCCAGACACCGCCTGGATAGAAGTCAGACAAGATCACGGTTATTAGACGAACCTAGGGTGAGACAATCACACGGAAGATGTGGCATCACCGATATGTACAAACCAGATGAAGACAGACGTAGCCACGGCGGGGAGACGAACCTAACTGTAGAGTGGAATTCTTACAAGAAGAAGAAGACTTATCCACGGTGGGAAGACGAACCGACCTGTAGAAGGGAATACGTACCTACAAGGTGAACAGACGTATCCAGGGCAGGAAGACGAGTCTTATCTCTAGGAAAATACGTACCTGCGAGGGGAAGACGATCATATCCATGGTGAGAAGCCACAACACATTCAGGGGACTTTCTGGGGAGGGAAGACGATACGTAGACATCATCGCAAGAAAGGTCACAACTGTGGAGAAGCGGGCGCATCCACGATGGGAAGACGAACCCAATGTAGAGGGGATCTCGTACAAGAAGAAGCAGACGTATCCACGGTGGAAAGACGAACCTACCTGTAGAGGGGGATCTCTTACAGGAAGAAGCAGACGTATCCACGGTGGGAAGACGAACCTACCTGTAGAGGGGATCTCTTACAAGGAGAAGCAGGCGTATCCACGGTGGGAAGACGAAGCGACCTAGGCAAGGGAATACGTACCAACCAGGTGAAGATACACGTATCACGGTGGGAAGACGAAGCAATCTTTGGGACCATACGTACCTGTAAGGGGAAGACGATCATATCCACGGTGGGAAGCCACGACGCTTTCTGGGGACGGTATATACTTACCTTAGAGGGAAGAGAGCCGCTATATCCATAGCCTCGCTCCAACAGCTGGAGGAAGGAAGGACGTTGAGCCGCTACCCTTAGCCTCGCTCCAACGACATTCCATACCAAGAGAGGGGCCAACAGCCAGGCCGCCTCTACGATCACCTACCGTGTGGAAAGGGCCAGCAACCAGGCCGCCCTTTACGCGGCGCGTGTGTAAGATAACTGGACATATACACATCTTTAACCGCGATCATCCTGTACATTTAACTGAAAATTATTGCACATTATTTAACTCTAGTATATCAGCCTTGGTTGTCCCTACACTCTCCTACTTTCTCGATCCAGACAAGGTGATAGGTCGAAGTGAATCTCTAGTTGGCAAGGACCATTGCCGGTAGGGACCGCGGCCTGACAGCTTGTACGCTACCATTTAACGAGACTAAGCTCAGCTGCGTCTCGTTCATTGACCGGCCCGGCACACGTTACACTTATTTCTGGCTGTGATGTGTTGTCTATGTTATTTTTTGGCCAGATGAAATACAGTACAAACGAACCAGCTGACGTCGAACGTTTTAAAATTCTCACAAAAGGATATGTGACGTTCACATAAGCAAAACTCCTTTGTGTGTGATGATGATGAAGCCGATTTTCCTTGTCGAACTGGTCCTCTACATATTAATCTTATCTTTATTTATTTATTATATTTTACTTATTAAATTCAGGATCCAACAGACAGGGCCCACTTACAGTCTGATCAATACAGCAATATGTATCTTACATAGATAATAAAATAAATCAAACCATGTATGCAAATTTATCTCATCGTTTTATTGGTTTACATTTTCACATGTATTTTTAACAAACAATATGGACATGCGCAGTAGCAAAACAACAAATCATAGATGTTGTGCCGACAAACAGTGAATGTAACAAATCACCATGACTGTAAGCGTTATGGCTAGGAAGCGTAGAAAAACGTAACAGAACCACAATTACCCATTAATGGGATCCTTATATCAAACTCATGTTTCATAGTCAGAACAAGGGAGATTTTAACTTTTGACAGTTGAACTGTTGAGTTAGAAGCGACAATACCTGTACGAAAACAACTATGTAATCTCAATTGTCTTTCCCAGACTAAGATGCGGATAGGTGTTATATGATAAGCTGTAGTGATCAAACAGTCATATAATTGCAAAAATATAAACGTTCTTCCATCATAAAATTGAAGAGATGACCGATTTAGCCTCGGGGGAAGAATATTCAATTAATAATTTAGACAGTGTGTTAATGATTAATACCATCGGTTTATTCTAATCAGGATCTTCATGTATTATCTCTTCAGTTTATGTTGTCAGAATACAAAATCCAATAAGCTGAATTTTTAAAGAAGCTGCTCAATCAAGTGCAGAAAAGACGATTATTCCTGCAAATGCAATACCCCACTTTATGCAATGCCCCATTCGATGAACTGTGTCGGAATGTTTCGAATATATTTTCCCAACGCTGCAGACCGTGGCTAACATAGCAATTTGTTAAGTAAGATATCTCTATCTTTGATACTGGAATATTCGGCGCCCACAATAATGAGCAAGACTTTTTTTATACGGGAATACTTATAATATTGAATATTAACAATTCGTCGTTGTGTTTAACACGCGGAGTTCCTCGTGCGATTGGTCGCATAGATAGCAAGGCCGATATAGCTCAGCCAAACAGCGCACACTCCCACTAAAGAATCGGAGCATGTGGACAAAAAAAAACATGTGTTGTTTTTGATACGAACTGAGGTTCCCTCATATAAGTAAGGGTTGCTCTTGTGTGGAATAGAGCACAAAACTTATTCAGAGAAAGACAAAATTGTACGACACTGCATGGTAACATAACACAAGTTCGTGTTAATTTAAAATTCGATCTGTATCGATCGGGTGTTGGAACAGGACACTAGCTTGTCACAGACACAACCCATGTCCGTGTAAAGATGGAACATGTGAACATTATAGGCAATTATGATAAATGCAAAATAATATAATATCAAGTTATTTGGTCAATTCTTTTGAAGTTAAACGATGCGTGATCCTGAATTCCTATTTCGTTAAACAATAAACCTTGTTAAGTATAGACAGAAGTCTATCAAAATAGAAGTATGAAGCTTCGTTCGGCAAGCTTTCCCAAAAGACAGCAGTCAGGTAACGTGTCGTGCTTTACTTGCGTCTATAAATAACGCAACTGTTAAATTTAACGTTTGACCCGACTTTATCTTTGGCTTCGGTTCCAAGCAGCAACATTCATAAATCTTAGCATGCAGCAAAGTGCCAGTTCGAACCCAGCTATTTTTGAGCCAATTGAGGAAGAGCCGGAGGTGGCATACGTCAGTGTGTGACGTTATCAGTGGGAGCTGGGGATGCTGCTGTGCAAAGAAGCAAGTTCAGGGAGCAGGAGTTAAGGTGGCTCCCTGGTTTCGTTGCAAAGTCATGTCATTTTTTCGTATTTTTTTTGTGTAGCTCAGAAACTTCATCCTATGTCCGAAAATGATATAAAAATTGGGGCATAGCATATTACTTTTTTCTAATTTTCGGCTTACATAACGTGTGCCTGTAGCAAACTGGTACAATGTGAGTACTATGTAAAACACCCAATACTTGAGACATAATTGTTTTCAGAATGTTCAAAAGTCATCCCAATTTTCTCCTTTTTTTCTTATATATTCCTTGGAACATGCACAATTTTAATTAATCAATTTGAATGTAGGTCGCCATCCAAAAAAGAGCATGAATGGGGCTCCGAAACCACCTACAACCACACTTTTTCCCGCCATTTTTCATGATGACACAACAATGCAACGTCATGACGTCGATAAATGCCACGTCAATAAAGAGTTTGTCATTCGACGTCATGACGTCACAAGGGAAAATTTATCATTTACTCACAAAACGTGTCGCTGAAATGTAAACGCTGCCTGTCAAAGTATCTCAGTTTAACCATTCGCTAATAAGAGTACGGATACAAGGGAGGTAATTGAAATGCAAATAGCTGCGCAGAGTACGCATTCTTGTAACCAGGGAGTTAACAATCTCGTCCTGCTCTCACTGAACAGGCTCCGTTTCTGGATTATGAGGACCCCAATTTTCAACACTCTCGCAGTCGCCTCCTTTCGCGTGAAGTGGGCGTTCGCTACTATTTTCATGTGTTGCTTACTGCATGGAATATGTTTTCAGAGCAGATATGTATCGAAGTAGTATTTACATATTTCTCCTATTTTGAACAGAACAAACGCATCGGATCCTGTCCAGAGAGTGAGGTATTATGGGGAATTTCTGCTGGGAAATAGACAAAAGCATGCTTCTAGTTTGATAGACTTCTGGTTTAGGTGGCCATGAACAACAGATGCCCTTACATGGTGTGCACTATTGGCTAATGTTTGTTGCTATAATATTCATTAAATGGAAATGAGCTGAACAACCCAATCTGTTAAATCCACTTTGATGAATAAAGGAACGGTTCAACGTCCTATCTGTCACAACGCGATGGAATACCCTTCAAAGCTGCCACAATAAAGATATGGAACTGGACATATATTGATGCTCTGTACGCAACATACCCTAGCTGGCGAAATATCTCCTAGCAATATGGTTCAACAT
This sequence comes from Hanleya hanleyi, assembly GCA_036873755.1. Lineage (NCBI taxonomy): Eukaryota > Metazoa > Mollusca > Polyplacophora > Lepidopleurida > Hanleyidae > Hanleya > Hanleya hanleyi. The sequence goes on along the minus strand of JAVTVY010009209.1, from coordinate 20,639 downwards.
GAATTACACTTATTAGAATCCCCTTCCTTTTGAGGCACATACGTTGTTCCAAACGTTAGCACATGATTTATATTTGATCCGAGACACAGACAAAGGTATTAATGATCACAGTGAGTAATACCATGGTGGACTAATACAAGAATAAGGGAGCTTCCGTTAAGTTTATTTCGCCTTTATCTGTAACCAATTTATCTGAAGGCATCACGACGATGTAGCGTTCTCCTCAAGGCTGTTGCCCCACAACAAAATTTTCAACTTGGGTTTCTGGACCCTCGCCTGTTGGGCTGTGATAGTCGACCCCTCCTATGAATTTTTGCTGGTTTCGCACTTGGACCCACTTTCAATTACGTTCCGACGACACTGAAAATGAAAATATGCGACGTTCAGAACATAGCCTTTGTCACCCTATACTTCACACGGTGAAGAGGAGAGATCAACTATGCAATGAGCTTGCTTAGTTCCGTTCTTAGACGCTCCGGCTTATTTTCTATGGCGACGTATGCACACGAATACTTATGTAACCAATATTGGTATCCCGTTAACGTTAAATCAGGACTAAGCACAAGCCCGAACCGTAGCGCAAGTCTGGAACAAAGAGTGCACGCAACCCGGAAATGGACGGAAATCGGGGTCTACATGATGCCACAACGCTCAACATAAAATACGGGTATACAACGGGTATATAACTGAATGAACTTACCGTCCAGTATTTGTGTCCATTCTTGTGTCTGTGATATCAACGGAGATTACTGCATAATTTTCCCGCTGACAAAGAAGCTGTGCAAACAACATACGGCGATATAATCAGCAGTAACGAAGTGAAACTAGAAGTCGGGAATTCCCCAAAGTCTACTTGGTTATAACGATTGGAGTTATCGTTCCTAAACTGCGCAGTAATGTGAGCATTCGCAACTTCTCGGGGATCTCCGGTAGAATCAGTCCCCTTTGTAGCATTCTCAAAGAGAGCCGTGTCTACCCGCGGGAGACCAAAGCGACTCTCATGTAAACTGGTGACATTTTTGAATCTCCAATCTCAAAGCGAGGCAGCATGACATCATTCTCAAAGCGAGCCGTGTCTACCCGCGAACTACTTCCTGTATTAGATAACTCGCTTTCACGGCCAAGTATACATACCGACAATAATTTGTTCGCGATTGATATGCTCCGAAACGGAAAGAGTCATTTCCCAATTATATAGCCCACGTTATGTTTAGCAATTCGCTTCTAACTCGGCGGAGTCAGCAGGTCAGTGACAAGCCAGATAACCATACGCCGCCTACTCACCCCCCAAATTTTGGGGGGATGGCTCCCATTTACGCGTGAGACTCTTTCTCGCAGTAGGGAGTCTCGCGAGACGAGAATGCCCTTTGTAGATTTCCGCTCGGGAGTTCCGAATGTGATGTGAGTTGTCTTTGACTGGATAGTGCAGATGGCGCTGCGGGAAAATGTGATTTATCATACGGGCAAAAGGACGTCATGTCAGCGTTGGTCTGATGTGTATAAAAGACGGAGATCAGGCATGGAAATCACTTCGGATCTGAACTGCAACCAGGTAACTAGACTCTTCTATTGGGCTTGTAGACTGAACCGTGTATTGCATGCACAAACGTGTAATCGGTGGACGGTGCCTGTACGAAGAAGAGGGAACATAGGAAGTCCAGTGACTGTAGTATTAGTGAAGGGTATTGAGCAGTAGTGTTGTCGGCGAATGCTGGGCTGCGTTCGGGCGACCGGTAATATTCCAAGGGTTATGGAATTGGGCTGCTGATACATGGAAGCACTATACCGCACTGGCGATACCTAGGATCCAACTGTATCTACCTGATTGGAGCTCGAAGGAAGAAGTCACTCTCACAAGCCAGCTTATGTGTTGGGGACCCTGAAGTGTTCACGGTGGAGAGGCATAACGCTGTCTGAGAGCGTTCTCACCGTGAAACGGGTGACAGAAAACTGGTACCAACCTGTGAGGGGAAGCAGGGCAATTTGATGTGATCGGAGACGTTGACGGAAGTCTGTCGAAGGAAGTCTGTTTTATCGGTCGTCGTGAGTACATCAAGTCTGGGCCGTTTACGGTGCCTATGAGCGCGCCACCGAAGCAGCATCTCAAAACTGTTACAGATAGATTCGCTGCCAGAGACGTAATATTAGACCACATCATCTAGCCGGATACATCCTGAGGAGAGGATCCTCGCAAGCCAAACTACGCCTGGATAGAAGTCAGACAAGATCACGGTTATTAGACGAACCTAGGGTGAGATAATCACACGGAAGAAGTGGCATCATCGATACGTACAAACCAGGTGAAGACAGACGTAGCCACGGCGGGGAGAGGAACCTAACTGTAGAGTGGAATTCTTACAAGAAGAAGCAGACGTATCCACGGTGGGAAGACGAACCTAACTGTAGAAGGGAATACGTACCTACAAGGTGAACAGACGTATCCAGGGCGGGAAGACGAGTCTATCTCTAGGAAAATACGTACCTGCGAGGGGAAGACGGTCATATCCACGGTGAGAAGCCATGACACATTCAGGGGACTTTCTGGGGAGGGAAGACGATACGTAGACATCATCGCAAGAAGGGTTACAACTGTGGAGAAGCGGACGCATCCACGATGGGAAGACGAACCCAATGTAGAGGGGATCTCGTACAAGAAGAAGCAGACGTATCCACGGTGGAAAGACGAACCTACCTATAGAGGGGGGATCTCTTCCAGGAAGAAGCAAACGTATCCACGGTGGGAAGACGAACCTACCTGTAGAAGGGATCTCTTACAAGAAGCAGGCGTATCCACGGTGGGAAGACGAAGCGACCTAGGCAAAGGAATACGTACCAACCAGGTGAAGATACACGTATCCACGGTGGGAAGACGAAGCAATCTCTGGGACCATACGTACCTGTAAGGGGAAGACGATCATATCCACGGTGGGAAGCCACGACGCTTTCTGGGGACGATATATACTTACCTTAGAGGGAAGAGAGCCGCTATATCCATAGCCTCGCTCCAACAGCTGGAGGAAGGAAGGACGTTGAGCCGCTACCCTTAGCCTTGCTCCAACGACATTCCATACCAAGAGAGGGGCCAACAGCCAGGCCGCCTCTACGATCACCTACCGTGTGGAAAGGGCCAGCAACCAGGCCCCCCTTTACGCGGCGCGTGTATATGATAACTGTACATATTTACATCTTTAACCGCGATCATCCTGTACATTTAACTGAAAATTATTGCACATTATTTAACTATATCAGCCTTGGTTGTCTCTACACTCTCCTACTTTCTCGATCCAGACAAGGTGACAGGTCGAAGTGAATCTCTAGTTGGCAAGGACTAGTGCCGGTAGGGACCGCGGCCTGACAGCTTGTACGCTACCATTTAACGAGACTAAGCTCAGCTGCGTCCCGTTCATTGACCGGCCCGGCACACGTTACACAAAACTGGTGGCAGCGGAGGGATTTGCCGACATCATAGATTCACAGGAGAGTGAAGATGGAAAGACAACTTGCCCTGAGAAGACCGAAAGCGGAATCCACACCCGACCAATCGGGCCTGCCAGTGAGAGTCTGTGATGGAGATACAGCAGCCTTGATCGATGTTGGTGAACAATAGTCTCCATCTGCAGCAGGAGAAAGGGGACGATGGAAAGACGTTCTCTCAGTCGATTTCTAGACTACCCTTGTGGAGACTGATCAGGAAGAAAGAAGCACGATATCCAATGGTCAGCCCTTGTTGATCAACAACGAAACAGGTGATGCAGATATATGGGCTCTGCTTCCATCTACCGGCGATACCATAACTTGACTTACATACGGCAAAGGGGACGTCTTGTCGCAGACCTCCAATAACCATGACCAGTGAGAAGCAGGCCAACTGCAAGACAAGAACCCCGCAGCCCAGGAGTCCTTGGCCAAAAGGAAAGGAAACGGATGATACCGGTCTGAGGGTCGTAATTGCGTCTCATGAGTAATTGTATATAACCCACCAATCAACATCAATCAAGAACACTGAAACGTAATGAATTATTGTGCAGAGATTGCCTTCGGGTTGACGGTTCCTGTGAGCCACAGTGAGGACGCCGCCATGTCCCAGGAACTCTGTGGGGATGGACTGGGAAGGACCCCAGAACTCGCCCATGTGATCGTTTGTTTACTGAACTACAAACAGCGTGACCGAGCATCGGCGAGGGCGCCGATATTTCGAAGGCGTGGGTGGTGTAACGAATATTGGTATCCCGTTAGCGTTAAATCAGGACTAAGCACAAGCCCGAACCGTAGCGCAAGTCTGGAACGAAGAGTGCACGCAACCAGGAAATGGACGGAAATCGGGGTCTACATGATGCCACAACGCTCAACATAAAATACGGGTATACAACGGGTATATAACTGAATGAACTTACCGTCCAGTATTTGTGTCCATTCTTGGTCTGTGATATCAACGGAGATTACTGCATTATGTTCCCGCTGACAAAGAAGCTGTGCAAACAATATACGGCGATATAATCAGCAGTAACGAAAGTGAAACTAGAAGTCGGGAATTCCCCAAAGTCTACTTGGTTATAACGATTGGAGTTATCGTTCCTAAACTGCACAATGATGTGAGTTGTCTTTGACTGGATAGTGCAGATTGCGCTGCGGGAAAATGTGATTTATCATACGGGCAACACGACGTCATGTCAACGTTGGTCTGATGTGTATAAAAGACGGAGATCAGGCATGGAAATCACTTCGGATCTGAACTGCAACCAGGTAACTAGACTCTTCTATTGGGCTTGTAGACTGAACAGTGTATTGCATGCACAAACGTGTAATCGGTGGACGGTGCCTGAACAAAGAAGAGGGAACATAGGAAGTCCAGTGACTGTTGTATTAGTGAAGGGTATTGAGCAGTAGTGTTGTCGGCGAATGCTGGGCTGCGTTCGGGCGACCGGTAATATTCCAAAGGTTATGGAATTGGGCTGCTGATACATGGAAGCACTATACCGCACTGGCGATATCTAGGATCCAACTGTATCTACCTGATTGGAGCTCGAAGGAAGAAGTCACTCTCACAAGCCAGCTTATGTGTTTGGGACCCTGAAGTGTTCACGGTGGAGAGGCATAACGCTGTCTGAGAGCGTTCTCACCGTGAAACGGGTGACAGAAAACTGGTACCAACCTGTGAGGGGAAGCAGGGCAATTTGATGTGATCGGAGACGTTGACGGAAGTCTATCGAAGGAAGTCTGTTTTATCGGTCGTCGTGAGTACATCAAGTCTGGGCCGTTTACGGTGCCTATGAGCGGGCCACCGAAGCAGCATCTCAAAACTGTTACAGACAGATTCGCTGCCAGAGACGTAATATTAGACCACATCATCTAACCGGATACATCCTGAGGAGAGGATCCTCGCAAGCCAGACTACGCCTGGATAGAAGTCAGACAAGATCACGGTTATTAGACGAACCTAGGGTGAGATAATCACACGGAAGAAGTGGCATCACCGATACGTACAAACCAGGTAAAGACAGACGTAGCCACGGCGGGAAGACGAACCTAACTGTAGAAGGGAATACGTACCTACAAGGTGAACAGACGTATCCAGGGCGGGAAGACGAGTCTATCTCTAGGAAAATACGTACCTGCGAGGGGAAGACGGTCATATCCACGGTGAGAAGCCATGACACATTCAGGGGACTTTCTGGGGAGGGAAGACGATACGTAGACATCATCGCAAGAAGGGTTACAACTGTGGAGAAGCGGACGCATCCACGATGGGAAGACGAACCCAATGTAGAGGGGATCTCGTACAAGAAGAAGCAGACGTATCCACGTTGGAAAGACGAACCTACCTATAGAGGGGGATCTCTTACAGGAAGAAGCAAACGTATCGACGGTGGGAAGACGAACCTACCTGTAGAAGGGATCTCTTACAAGGAGAAGCAGGCGTATCCACTGTGGGAAGACGAAGCGACCTAGGCAAGGGAATACGTACCAACCAGGTGAAGATACACGTACCCACGGTGGGAAGACGAAGCAATCTCTGGGACCATACGTACCTGTAAGGGGAAGACGATCATATCCACGGTGGGAAGCCACGACGCTTTCTGGGGACGATATATACTTACCTTAGAGGGAAGAGAGCCGCTATATCCATAGCATCGCTCCAACAGCTGGAGGAAGGAAGGACGTTGAGCCGCTACCCTTAGCCTCGCTCCAACGACATTCCATACCAAGAGAGGGGCCAACAGCCAGGCCGCCTCTACGATCACCTACCGTGTGGAAAGGGCCAGCAACCAGGCCGCCCTTTACGCGGCTAGTGTATATGATAACTGTACATATTTACATCTTTAACCGCGATCATCCTGTACATTTAACTGAAAATTATTGCACATTATTTAACTCTATATCAGCCTTGGTTGTCTCTACACTCTCCTACTTTCTCGATCCAGACAAGGTGACAGGTCGAAGTGAATCTCTAGTTGGCAAGGACTAGTGCCGGTAGGGACCGCGGCCTGACAGCTTGTACGCTACCATTTAACGAGACTAAGCTCAGCTGCGTCTCGTTCATTGACCGGCCCGGCACACGTTACACTTATTTCTGGCTGTGATGTGTTGTCTATGTTATTTTTTGGCCAGATGAAATACAGTACAAACGAACCAGCTGACGTCGAACGTTTTAAAATTCTCACAAAAGGATATGTGACGTTCACATAAGCAAAACTCCTTTGTGTGTGATGATGATGAAGCCGATTTTCCTTGTCGAACTGGTCCTCTACATATTAATCTTATCTTTATTTATTTATTATATTTTACTTATTAAATTCAGGATCCAACAGACAGGGCCCACTTACAGTCTGATCAATACAGCATCCATATGTATCTTACATAGATAATAAAATGAATCAAACCATGTATGCAAGTTTATGTTATCGTTTTATTGGTTTACATTTTCACATGTGTTTTTAACAAACAATATGGACATGCGCAGTAGCAAAACAACAAATCATAGATGTTGTGCCGACAAACAGTGAATGTAACAAATCACCATGACTAAGCGTTATGGCTAGGAAGCGTAGAAAAACGTAACAGAACCACAATTACCCATTAATGGGATCCTTATATCAAACTCATGTTTCACAGTCAGAACAAGGGAGATTTTAACTTTTGACAGTTGAATTGTTGAGTTAGAAGCGACAATACCTGTACGAAAACAACTATGTAATCTCAATTGTCTTTCCCAGACTAAGATGCGGATAGGTGTTATATGATAAGCTGTAGTGATCAAACAGTCATATAATTGCAAAAATATAAACGTTCTTCCATCATAAAATTGAAGAGATGACCGATTTAGCCTCGGGGGAAGAATATTCAATTAATAATTTAGACAGTGTGTTAATGATTAATACCATCGGTTTATTCTAATCAGGATCTTCATGTATTATCTCTTCAGTTTATGTTGTCAGAATACAAAATCCAATAAGCTGAATTTTTAAAGAAGCTGCTCAATCAAGTGCAGAAAAGACGATTATTCCTGCAAATGCAATACCCCACTTTATGCAATGCCCCATTCGATGAACTGTGTCGGAATGTTTCGAATATATTTTCCCAACGCTGCAGACCGTGGCTAACATAGCAATTTGTTAAGTAAGTTTAATTTAACCGTATTAACTATCGCTGTATCTTTGGGATTAACATATCTCTATCTTTGATACTGGAATATTCGGCGCCCACAATAATGAGCAAGACTTTTTTTTATACGGGAATACTTATAATATTGAATATTAACAATTCGTCGTTGTGTTTAACACGCGGAGTTCCTCGTGCGATTGGTCGCATAGATAGCAAGGCCGATATAGCTCAGCCAAACAGCGCACACTCCCACTAAAGAATCGGAGCATGTGGACAAAAAAAAACATGTGTTGTTTCTGATACGAACTGAGGTTCCCTCATATAAGTAAGGGTTGCTCTTGTGTGGAATAGAGCACAAAACTTATTCAGAGAAAGACAAAATTGTACGACACTGCATGGTAACATAACACAAGTTCGTGTTAATTTAAAATTCGATCTGTATCGATCGGGTGTTGGAACAGGACACTAGCTTGTCACAGACACAACCCAGCTGTGCTATGTCCGTGTAAAGATGGAACATGTGAACATTATAGGCAATTATGATAAATGCAAAATAATATAGTATTAAGTTATTTGGTCAATTCTTTCGAAATTAAACGATGCGTGATCCTGAATTCCTATTTCGTTAAACAATAAGCCTTGTTAAGTATAGACAGAAGTCTATCAAACTAGAAGTATGAGACTTAGTTATTGAGACCTGTTCGGTAGCTTTCCCAAAAGACAGCAGCCAGGTAATGTGTCGTGCATTACTTGCATCTATAAATAACGCAACTGTTAAACTTAACGTTTGACCCGACTGTATCTTTGGCTTCGATTCCAAGCAGCAACAGTCATAAATCTTAGCATGCAGCAAAGTGCCAGTTCGAACCCAGCTATTTTTTAGCCAATTGAGGAAGAGCCGGAGGTGGCATACATCAGTGTGTGACGTTATCAGTGGGAGCTGGGGATGCTGCTGTGCTGTTCAGGGAGCAGGAGTTAACAATCTCGTCCTGCTGTCGCTGAAGGGGCTCTGGTTCTTGGTTATGAGAACCCCAATTCTCAACAATCTCGCAGTCGCTTCCTTTCGCATGAAGTCGGCGTTGTTACTATTTTTTCATATGTTCGCATAATGCATGGAATATATATTCAGAGCTGGTATGTGTCGAAGTAGTATTTACATATTTCTCCCCTATTGAACAGAACAAACGCTCCGGATCCTGTCCAGAGAGTGAGGTATTATGGGGAATTTCTGCTGCGCGAATAGACAAAAAGCATGCTTCTAGTTTGATAGACTTCTAGTTTAGGTAGCCATGAACAACAGATACCCTTACTATTGGCCAATGTGTGTTGCTATAATGTTCATTAAATGGAAATGGGCTAAACAACCCAATCTGTTAATCCACTTTGATGAATAAAGGGGCGGTCCAACGTCCAATTTGTCACAACCCGATGGGATACACTTCAAAGCTGCCACGGTAAAGATATGGAACTGGACATATATTGACGCTCTGTATGCAACATACCCTAGCTGGCGAAAAATCTCTCTGCAATATGGTTCAACTTGAATTACACTTATTAGAATCCCCTTCCTTTTGAGGCACATACGTTGTTTCAAACGTTAGCACATGATTTATATTTGATCCGAGACACAGACAGAGGTATTAATGATCACAGTGAGTAATACCATGGTGGACTAATACAAGAATAAGGGAGCTTCCGTTAAGTTTATTTCGCCTTTATCTGTAACCAATTTATCTGAAGGCATCACGACGATGTAGCGTTCTCCTCAAGGCTGTTGCCCCACAACAAAATTTTCAACTTGGGTTTCGATGACGTCACACAGTGTATTTTGAAACGAATATCGTCAACATCCATTGACGTGCTAATATTCTCGCGCCCAAAGCGGTTATAGCAGAGTTTAAGCAGTGTAAGGGAATGGTTACCCTGCATGGCGTCCAACATCGTCACCAAACCATCGTTCGTGATCCCGCACATGTTCAGTCCGAGACTTTGTAAGGATTTCGTCTGACGCAGGATTTCTGTCAATCGTTTCACTCCAGAATCACCCAAGAAGTTCACACTCAAATCGATGTGTTTCAGGGTAGTATTCCTCACAAGTGTCTGTCCCAAGTAGCCACAACCTTCGGATGTCATTCCACAGTTTTCTAAGTTAAGGTCCAGAAGACCAGTGGCCTTGTTGATATTCTGACACATGATCTCGATCCCCCGGTCACCCACAAAGTTCCTGCTGAGATCTAGATCCAACAGCGTTTGATTTTGTTCCAACGCTTCAAAGACTAGACCGCACCCGACCCAGGTGATGTTATTGTTGCGCAAGCGCAGTTTGGAAATACTGCAGTTTTTGGTCAGCATTTCCGCTAGATGAACACAGCCTTCATCGCCTATGTCCACAAAACTCAAGTCTAATTCTCGAAGGACCGCGTTGATCATTAGACCATTACACAGATACTTGCAACCAACAGCTTCGATTCCGGTTGAGGAAATGTTCAGTTGGCGCAGGTTTGTGGATTTACGTAGCATGAAGCCTAGTCTCGTTGCTCCTTCGTTTTCGATGTTGTTTAACCGAACGTCTAATATGCTAAGGCCGGGATTACTCTGAATGGCCAAACAAATATGTTCCATGTCCTCGGCAGTGAGCTGGGTTTTGCCCACCCTGAGCTCGTGCATGCAGTGGTATTTGTCCAGAACTCGGGCCAGAGCCTTGGAACGCTCTCCGTGAAGGTTATAACCAGATATGTAGACGGACATCATGGGCAGGCCCAGGGGCTGCGAGTCCCGGACAGGCGAACCCTCTGAGAAGGAGCGCCCGGACAGCCGTGAGGAGTGTCTCTGGTAGGTCTGTTCGCGAAGGCTTTTGCGTATCTCCTGTTTAACCCTTTCCAGCTCAACGATGGGTTTGAGGCTCATAGAGAACTTGTCGTAAAGCCCTATGTCGAACGATATCGTTTTTTCCTCCTCTAGGATAGGTTCGTTGACGTCGACAGTTTCTTCGCGGATGTTGTACAGAAGGTCCGACACGGCCACCATGGCGTCCAAGAGAACCGACAAGTTCGTGCAGCCGTCCGTTCGCCGGACAATGTCACAGAATTCCACAAATTGACCGTAGTCGTTCTTCATCAGCGTGCCGATCAGACTCTCGCATATCAGACGTCGATCAGGGTGACCTGAGAAGGCCTGTAGGTCCCCGGAAGTTATTATATCCGCGGAGTGAAGTTGATCCAGAATATCTGCAGGTTGCAGCATCTGGCAAAGGATCTCTTCCGAACACTGCAGAATAATCCGATGCGGCGCAGAGAAATCTGTCTCTTTTATATCACCTGACCGTTTCCGGCCACGGATTCCCGCGTATTTCTTGGTATTTAGATCAGGCGTGACGATCTTGATACGACAAGGTGAAGGACGTAATCCTCCCATCTGATTGGTCACCCCGTTACCATAGTGATTGAGGGAAAGTTTGTCACCGTCTCGCTGGTGCCCGTTGGTTGTGGTGGTATTGTTCAAGGTAGTTGACTCGTCTAAACCATTCACCTGCACTTTCACTGAATCTGACATTGTGCTTCCTCTGATATTACACAGCTCTAATATTTCACTACAGTCGCCATCATTAGCAGACGTCAAAGGGCTACAAAATGATGCCTCTGACGTGGAATCGTTTTCTTTGATTGGCAGATATCCGGAATGTCTGGCCGATGCATCTATCATGGAGCCTCTCGGAGTAGATATGGAAGAAGACCGGAAAAGAAATAACCGTGGGGGCTTTGGAGGGGGTTTTAGGCTCTGGCTCCTTCTAAGACCCGTCTTGTTTACCACATCAGGGAGATGAATGTTATCAGGGTGGTTACACAGATCTTCCCTTCCGTGGCCAGCTTCAATGGTGGCTCCCTTCTTGGCACTAAAATGACCCCGCGAAGACTTCCGGGAGCTTCTGCGCAGAGAAAACCGGCGCCAGAATTTCCATGGTGAAACTCTCGTCTGTATGGGGGACCCTCGGCGATCTGAAAAATATGACAGTAAGCTTCAGTTAGACTCAAATTACTGTCTAGTTATTCAATTCCTAAGAAACAGGAACTAAACTAATTTAGTCCTCAAACGTTTAGTCATGTAGACAGAACACGTGTTAAACTAACAGGACATGTATATATTCCATGTAACCTCTCCAGCATTTCATTGACACTCCGCAACTTGATAAATCAAACAGAATCCGCATTTGCAATGGTACAATTTGTGTGTTACGAACTCCAACTAAACACAGCCCTGTTATCCCATACGTATTTCGGCGTGACCTTTTTGTCTGTATGTACAGCACATAACACCAGTCCGTATACAAATGGTGTCCATGATAATATAGGCTTGATTATTCCCCCCTGGAGCGCTGTATATTCACATAGGGACGGAATAATGTACCAATTAATTCGTGTTTTTCCAGCAACTGACCGCAGGTCATCCTGCTACGATGGTTATAATACTCATGCATATCCCAGGTCATTAGAAGTGCTGCTCTTAATTTCCTTGCCTGTCGCAAACTGACATGTAGCAAATTACTATTACCGAGTAGGAATGGGTTGATAGAACTGTGATGGAGTTAACATGTCATCACAGCCTTATCGAGATAAGGGTCGACAGGGAACAGTACAAACAATCCGAGGCAAATAGTCACAATTATGGTAATTTTCTCCTTGTCAGCCGGCACCTATTTCCCATGCACTTACGATCCTTACATATCCAGAATACACAGTTAATGTAATCACGAACAGGGAGTTCAGGAAAGTCGATAAAACAAGTTACAAACGGCGAGCGGAATTATGATCGGTACTACCAAACGCACATGTACTTTCCCCACTGCAGCTGAGATTCGCGGCAGAATTCGCCAATCTCTCTGCAGTATCAGAATGGGTATTAAGCAAATCACTCAATAGCCGTGAAACCTCATGACGTCTTACCGTTTTTTCAATCCCATCATGCATTGCACATCCATGCCAACTGAATGATAGTTGACACCTGTGCAGTCCAAAGACGGCGGATTTACACTCCACTTATTCTCACAATGCAGCGCAGTGATGTCATCAGGTTCAAGGTCGACTGAACATGATCGAACTGGGGCCTCTCACAATACTATATAACCAATCAACGGCCCTGATTTTCACTTCCGGTTTATCGGTTTCACACCTTTCTGACCCAGGTAACCAATCAATATCCAGAACTGGTACTTCCGGTTCATCAAGTGCCTCTATTATGTCTCCATTGACAAAGCTGAAAAGCACTATGCCATGCTATATTGTGACATATACACCCTGAAATTTTCCAATTCACCCTTCACCATACATTGAAAAGAGCGAAAGGATTACATTTGTTGAAATAACGTTACAGCAGGGGCAAGGAGTTTAACATTTGGACAGTGGGTACCGGTGTAAAAGGAAATAATGTATCTTAGAAAAGAATGTCCGGCTCCTATCCTTTAACCCAACTGAAACATTTATTACTGATTTGCAATTTCGGTGAGGCATATTTTCCTAAAGAGAAACATATGAAAAGGGACAATGTTTCTTTCAACACCGGTACTCGAATCCCAAATGATTGATTATATAGCGTAGAACATCTGCATAATGATTCAAGAACGGTTCTTGCAGTTTTGCCCTGTATATCCTGTATATATTGATTGTTTATGTATATTCAGATGGCAATTTACTATATACAGTTTACAGAATACAAGCGCTGTTCGAGGTCATTCGGCCGAGCGCTGTTGATTCTAGCACGTCATCAGCTATCGATGACCCGGTTATGCATCCAAGTCAGAGTCGTTTCAAGGAAATTCTTGTGTTTATTGTCTGAATAATGAACTGTCCATGGCAAGAAATTTGTCCATGGTCACATACCCATTAAAAAACATATCCGGCTAAGTACAAATGTTTACGATATAACTGCTGAATAAGCCACCATATTGCCCGTATTATATCGAGAAACAGAACGAGGCTTAATGTCACGTGACCCACTAAGATATACAGGGCTTTCACAAATGTCACGTGATATATCACGTTACAAGATCAGATGAAGCAATACTGGCGACTGTAAATAGTTTCAAAACAATGAACATAGGAATTAAGCGATGATAGTGTTCACAATTGCAGTTGGATTTATATTTTCTCTATGGATATTACCCTCACATTCCATTTGAAGACAATTTCCAACTTTTCATTGGGTAGAAATATGTCCGAATTTCGTACAACGGACAATTCGGACATTGGCTGAATGCGAAAGATAACCTCAGCAAACCCCTGTCACTCTTGGTAATAATGTACCTCGATGGGAGAGTGACATTTCTGCCACTATATAAACAGTATGTCATGAGGGTTCATGGACCTCGGTGTGTACTGAATACTTTAGAAAGTTCGGATCGATGCATTCAGATTGGTGGGATTACTAAATTGATATTCCATGAGAATCTTCCATACAGCCACTGTTTGCCGTTTACTGCAATTGACTTCTGTTGCACCCCAAACCGTCCACACGATTGTGGCTGTCAGTATGGTACAGTTCAACAGCTGGTGGGTGATAATACATAAACGAAATGAGCTTAGCTTCAGCTGTCACAGTCCAGTCCAGTAGTATTATCCAGTTTTAAGCCATTCAAAGTTTAACTGCCAATCATCACCCCAAATGTATATATAGAATGGGAAATATTGATCGGATCCTGCAACTCACCCTAAGCTTAAGGTTAAAATATTCAGTTAAGATTAAGGGATAGGATTAAGGTGACAATTTAAAGTTACAAATGTGAAGAAAGATTAAAGTTCAATAAAATAGTTTAGATTTACAGTGGACGAGCAAAACAGGAACAAAACATCGATGTGGTTGAACTTAATTAAAACACTTCGGCGGAATTACTTGGAAGGAACTCACCAAGTTGTCTTAACGCTTCATCACGAAAAACTGTGCAAAGACAAATCTCAAACTATAATATTGAATTCAGACCCATTGTTTGAAGACACCGTTCAGAATGTCAGTGGAAATGATTTTCAGCCATTTTACGTAATTTCCAACAGCTGAAAGGCACACGCAGCTCAGGTCTGAATAATATTGAGCGAAGTAACACTTCGCATTGAGCTTTTCTTACAACCTACGGATTGCATTTCTTGAACTGGAGTTAGAAATAAGCGGACGAAAATGTTGTTATAGGCCTACCTATGAATTCTCTCGGAGTCCAACCCGTCAACCGAGCTCACCCGTGCATTACCGGTATACAGCTGCCGAATATTAGCTTGTGTAATACCGGTACTCAGCTAACGTGTTCCACATATTGTTCAAACAAACCAGGCATAATTCACTGTTTTGAATTTCCTGTCTCACCAGTTAGAATTTAATTCCCGGTATTTCCGCACTGTACCCGCTTTCAAATACTTCATGCGCTTCGTGGAAATGTAATATAAAGTTTTTAACACACCATCTGCTGGAGTCAAACGGATCACACCACACCTCAGACTAAAATCGCCTACTAATGTAACACAGCTGACACGGCCTGAAAGTTATGATACATGATCAGGAGCAAAAGGGAGTCAACTGATTTTAGTCGACCCAGCTCGGTAGTAAATACCACAAGCTTCCTGATGGAGCCTACATTTGCACGATAAGGAATGTATTTTACATCAGCCCTGCATGTATGGGGTGCTAATATGACGTTACGCACAAAAATGCAAATGACAAGACGAATGGAGCAAACAAAGCCGACAACCACCGACCACGTGCATCGCCTACGTACATCTATCCAATTTATACAGTGGCACAGTTCCTCAAGTTATGAGAAAAGGGAAAAAATTAACTTCACTTAAAATTAATATGATCAGGGAATAAGAATTTCAGAGTCAGTCGGGTGATACGATGTCATTTAAGATCTATTATTTCTCACTCCTTGCACGCGCCAGCTGTATGTAAATCAGCTATACTTAATGAAGATTAAGCATATATAAACGTGGTGATGAATGACAATAGAAACATCTCTTCACCTATCTATGTATATGTATATCTCTCTATCTATCTACCCATCTATCTCATCAAAGCGTTGAAACCCTCTTTAGAGTTTCAACGTTAAACTATTATTTTACAAATATACCTTTTTTAAAGATTCTTGGGCAATTTTAAGATTTATTTGCTCACTCTCTAGAAAGCATATAAACAATCTTGTCGCCATATCATCGAACAGATTTAAAACCTATCTAGTTTTTTTCAGTCCGTTTTCCGAGTAGCAGTGAACAATGCTGTTACAATCACAGTAGTGTAAATTTGGGCATCCGGGACCTGATGAGGAAGAGGAAAGTCAGGGACCAAGTGGGTTGAGAGGTGTGAACTTAAGGGATTAGTTGGTTGTGGCATTTGATTGACCGACTAGAACAACGTTAACCTCACAACCCCACAATTCCGCTACTCACAAACCCATCTGATCGCCGATGTTCCTGATGCTCCTCTGGTTTCGTAAGACGGAGTTTACACCAATACTAACCAAACTGATAGCGATTCGAAACTCCCGATCGTAAATCTACGAACGGAACCGATGTGGTATGCCGGAAAGACCGAGTCACACACGGCGGATCCACAAACTGTATTATCCTGATAATCACCACGACCATGTCTAATTTTATTCGAATGAATTTAAAAACCAGGGAAAACGTCAGGCGAAATGTCTTCAAACTGAAAGAACTGTCTACTATTACAAATCCAAACTCTACATTTGATGTAGTTCTGATGACGTCAGCACAGCGTGGAGACAAAATACCATGTCCTTCCGGGGATTATATTTTCCGCTGTATATGGTCACAAACCCTGATGATGTATTATATCTCTCTCAATCACTTGGTGAATTCTGTATTCATTCATCTGCATGACACGTGATCACTTATCCAGACATCTAACATCGCTTATGTAACAAGAAACCAATTAAATTGGCATTGTTAACGCAAAGAACATGTGCCGCAAGGCGTGAGGTCATATATGTAACCCGATACACCAAACTGAAGATTGCTCTGCCGACTCTGCCAGAGCAGGGACCTCGCGCTGGCAATTAAGTTGATGCTCTGTTACATGAGAGAGATGTCAGGCTAATTGATTAAAGAACCCACCAACCATTTAATTGTCATGGATGTTGAGGGCCTGCGTTGCATCAAGGGATAGAAGTGGGATTATATTGTCATGGATGTAGGGGGCCTACGTCATCAGGTTTAAGGACAATTTCCAGACATTGCGAATGTATACTGTCAGTGAGCGATCCAGACTAATATCGCGACAATGGATCAACAATGGGTTTAAATTCTGGCCGAAAAAGCAGGAACTGCAGGTACGGTTGGGTAACAAATGCTGGTATTTACATAATGGAATGCCCAAATGAACATGATAGGCGAAATGTAACATATCAGAACACCAGCGTCGGTGTGAGGGTATCAGATGTCCCCCAAAATTGGTTGTCTCTAACCCTAAAACTAATCACTTACATTAATGCAAGCCACATAGACGCTTCTATACATACCCTAGACAAGGGTGACACCTTACCCTGAGTCGTCTACTAGGGTCAGTTGTTCGCAAAATTTGGCATGGGGGAAGGGGACATGAGATATGGGGGAAGGGGACATGGGATATTGGGGGAGGTGACAAGATATGGGCAAAAGGGGACAGGAGATATGGGGGAAGGGGACATGAGTTATTGGGAAAGGGGATATGAGATGTGGGGAATGGGACATGCGATATGGCAGAAGGGGACGAGATGTGGGGGGAATGGGACAGGAGTTGGATAAGAGACATGAGGTATGGGGAAGGGGATATAAGATGTGGGGGAAGGAGATTAGATTTGGCGGGAAAGGGACATGAGATATGAGGGAACGGAGAATGAGATATGAGGGAAAGGGAACATGAGATATGAGGGAAGGAACATGAGATATGGGGGAAGGGGACACAAGATATAGGAGAAGGGGACATGAGTTTGTGAAGGGCAAGGGGGTCGGGGGCAAGATGAGTATTTTACACTTGTTCAAAACACATACCGGTATCGTAAACACTGACAATGTTTCGGTTACCTACATAACTAGAGCCTTAGGCACTGAAACGGGGCTATTTAAATGTAAAATAGGCTGTTGTAATAATTCCATTAACTCTTTGATGTTCAGTCCCATGGTGAAGAGCCATACAATTGGTAGTCTCACACATTTCTCTCAATAAGAATCTCTAGTGCATTAGTGTAATTGTACACACATATATATTTAAAAAAAATAACTTGTGACCGATGGGACAGACATTTATTATGAAACCAACCTGATGGAATGATAAATAATGTCTTCTCTGCATGTTACCAATATTTGTCAAATATTTTTACTTTTTTCAGATTATAGAAAGCATATCCTTCAGCAGTAAATGACAAAATATGAATATTGAGATAGAATGTAAAATCCTCATGGTTAGATGGACTAGATCTATGCTGGGATGTATCCTCTCATGGCATCATATTATTTACATGTACCTCCTCCTGCCAGTACACCCCCAGTTTGGAAGGTTACAAATTCTGACAATGGTTGTTATATTATGTAGACTGACTTGTACATGTAGCTCACTTCTATTAAACATGATGACTGGGAGTTTGACCCTATCAATTGACCCTACCAGCTAAGTGAACCAAGCCATTGACCTAGGTCATGCATGTGTCATGCATGTGTCTATGCTCTAAATGGTATAGAGGGTCTGGTGGAGGGGATGTTTTTGTGTTAGTCCCCAAGTTACATACCGTGTATACAATTTCTGCAAGAATGGAAGCCTAGAAAATTAGAATTTCTTACCAACATGGCAAACATATGATAAGTCTGTCTTAAACTATTTTCTTTTGTATATGTTAAGTGTTCTAAATAAAGTTGTTATCAACCAGCGATTTATGACATCCTTTCAGGAAAACTCTAAGTCAACCTCTGAATAGTATCCATTTTGTATTCATGCTCTAAAGCAGGATATCTCTGTGAAAATGACATCTGAACATATATAAGAATAGCAGAAAATATTTAACTTCACTAATATAGACCAGGTGAAACAAAATCTAGCCAAAATAGTTGATCAAACTATCTGCAGTAGCTGAATAACTTGAGGACTTTTTTCTTCTGCTCTTCCTCTCAAAGCCTAAAGCAGTTAAATAAACAACCAGCCACCCTGGCAACGGTACCAAATGTGCTCAAGTTTTTCCTCACTACAATAGAGGACCATTAGTCCCTACGGGTCCACATCGCCCCGTAAAAATTCAATGGGTTTAGGTTTCACCATAATCCGATGCCATCGCAGTTTTAAATTAGAAAAGAAATGGGAACTCCCTCTAATGTGGTTTGATTTCAATCGATAGAGAACACAGTCCAGTGGGAACAGCAAATTAGCCAAAACACATATCCGAAAGCGGCGTACAAAGGAACTAATTTCACAGCCAAAATGGGGAAAGTTTGTGAAGATTAGACCACTGACGCCATGTGTCAAGGGAGATATTCCATATCAACAAGAATCCTTTGCTATGTGACTATAACCGATCTAATGGGCCTTTTTCTGAGAAATCGAATAAGACAAGATGTGAGATAACATCCGTTCTCGACAGCCGAATGGAAACATTACCATAATTGTTCAGTTTTTGTGGCGACAGTCGACGAGATTGTAAAATATTTGGAGAAACAAATTCAATTCGCGATATCGTCAAAACAATCGAGCTAAAAGGGGTGAGTGAGTGTGTGAGTGAGTGAATATGATTTAACGTCGCTTTCAGATATATTTCATTCATTTCACGACGTTGGGTTAGGGTTAGGGTTAGGGTAGGTGCCTCAGTTAGTCGCCTCTTACGACAAGCTCTCTGAGGAGCTGAGGCCTATTCTTACCATGACCTGCGGTGTGCACAACGACATCCCAGGTCAATCCCCGGAAGCCCAACGGGTCTTGAGCTAAAAGGACTATGTATATTCTGCACAGCAATCAGTACCGGTAGCATTTACACAAAAGGAGTCTTCGAATTCAAACGTCCTCCAGCCCACCAAAGCTACACCAGTGCGTTAGAACTGAATATGCGATACCCGCTAACATTATCAAAAGAGGCTGTAAGCCTAATATTTCCCCAATTACAGTTTTAATGGAAAATCTTTTCCCAGGGGCTGAGGATAATGAACATGACGTCAAGGTTATCATGAGACCAAACTCTAGCAATGTGAGGGAGTGGACTAATTTGTGTGCCCATGTGACTGGGATTCAGATTATCATAGTACAAGTACAATATGATAGATCATGTTGTGGCTATAAGTTTGGTCTGAAAGAAGCAATTTGTCACGCCAATTCTTTGGGATGCCCGTTCGATGCAAAAGGGATAGGGTTAACCGCTGTACAGATTCGGCCGCAAAGGTTTGATTGTGCGTTGGAGTCGACATCACTGGACACCGAACTAACTCCAAAACTTAAATTTGATAGAAGTACCGTTATTACCAGTGCAAATCGTACATTGTCGAATGTCCCACGATGGGGTGCCCAAGTCAAACCAAACCAAACAAAGCCATAACCACTCCTGAAAATATACATTGGTTGCCATCCGTGGCCTTGGGACTCAAATGCAAGCAGAGAAGAGGTTACCGAGTGTTGTTATTTAGATTTTATCCGTCCAAAACAACATTAAATACGCTCGACTGATCACTTATCACTGTATGGGGCTTGACGACGATCTAATGAGTCAGACATCAGGATTCCAACTGTTATTCCATCTATATCAGCTTCAATACCCACCAATAAACGGCGATCGATGGAAAGCATGACGTAACCTTCTAGAAAGGACACACCGACCCGCAGAACCGTAACACGCGCACGCAGAACATTTCCAGTTGTCCTGTTCGACATTCAATAGCAAGTGGTGGTTCAATAATTCGGTTCTGAGTCAAAGGCAGTCTTGTGAACTCCAACTGCTAGTTGTATCATAAGCTTTCTATACCATCAGTAGCTTTCTCACGAAAACATACCATAGGCATCTAACC
The DNA here is from genome assembly GCA_036873755.1 of Hanleya hanleyi. NCBI lineage: Eukaryota > Metazoa > Mollusca > Polyplacophora > Lepidopleurida > Hanleyidae > Hanleya > Hanleya hanleyi. The sequence continues at coordinate 30 of JAVTVY010009209.1, read as the reverse complement.
CTGAACGATAGAAGGACTAATTGCAGCCTG
>JAVTVY010009208.1:0-47316 GCA_036873755.1 Hanleya hanleyi | reverse complement strand
ACATCCTTACATTTATTCGCAACGCGGATTCCATTCACTCGTCACCTTCCTGTACCGCCCTGCAAGGCTCACTGCTAATACTTCCTATCACTGATGACGTCATCGATGACGTCACAGATGACGGGAACATCCTCAATTCGGGAATGTGCCACCCGGAGAACTACAAAATGACACCTCCCAGGACGCATTCGCACTCCGGCGGATGGTCCATCTCGACCCCAAATACCTTCCTTCACTGCCCCAAAATGGCCACTTTACTTACTACAACCAAATGCGCATGCACAGATTGACGCGACTTGCATTTAAAAACACACCATTCTGACTCTACCCCACACAAGCTTCACATTGATACCTCACACGACCCATTCGAACCGTGAATAGCCCATCTCAAACCCAAACACACACCCACATACCCCCCCAAAATGCCTACTTTCTATACTACGGGCCAGGCTGCGCATGCGTAGACTATTGAACACGGACGAACCATTAGTGTAGTCAAGTGCTCCTCCACGAGAGCTTCAAAATAAGACCTCACTCGACCCCATTGCACCATTAGGGACTCACCTAGACTCCAACATGTCCACCCCGTATGGCCCTATACACCCATAGCCATGCAGTATAGGCCTATGGGCCTACCCAGGCCTCGGTGACTTTTTTCAAAAATTTCACCGATTCGCTCCGGGACACTTCCTATCGTGTTCTAAATGACGAGACGTGAAAAACAAACCCAAACAACCCCACCGCAAATGTATAGAAGTAGGTTTCCCAGGGGGACAAACATTGAACCTATACCCCAGTATGGACTATATGGGGCTATATCGTACTTTTTCAAAAATTTCACCGATTCGCACGGGGACACTTCCTATCATGTTTGTCTTGACGAGACGAGTAAAACGAGACCCCACAACCCTTACGCAAATGTATAGAAGTACGTTTACCAGGGGGACAAACATTGATCCTATACCCCAGTATGGGCCTATATGGGGCTCGGTGACTTTTTTCAAAAATTTCACCGATTCGTGCCGGGACACTTCCTATCATGTTCTAAATGACGAGACGTGAAAAACAAATCCAAACAACCCCACCGCAAATGTATAGAAGTAGGTTTCCCAGGGGGACAAACATTGAACCTATACCCCAGTATGGACTATATGGGGCTATATCGTACTTTTTCAAAAATTTCACCGATTCGCACGGGGACACATCCTATCATGTTTGTCTTGACGAGACGAGTAAAACGCGACCCCACAACCCATACCGCAAATGTCGAGAAGTAGGTTTCCTAGGGGGACAAACATTGATCCTATACCTCCCATACCCCATATAGGCATTTTCACGTAATTTAGGATAAAGTCCGTATTCCGTATTTTTTCAGGAAAAATTTTACATACATCCACCCTGGAACTAGGGAGAGATAACTCTATTGATAGGCAAGCCCCGTTAAGCCCGGTGACCTATATACCCCCCATACCCCATATAGGCATTTTTCCAGGTTTTTCGATAAAGTCCGTGTTTCGTATTTTTTTTTTCAGGAAAATTTTTACATGCACCCACCCATGTCTGGATGCCCCTTCACCTAGGCTTCACTTTGATACCTCATATGACCCCACTGGGCCAATAGTGGCTCCCCTAGATGCCGAAACGACTATTTCCATACCCTTTTCCCACAATTCCCTGTCTGCGCATGCGCAGAATGGTGAAAACGCTCGAGCCGCTAGTCCAGTCATATGCCCCTTCATGAATGCTTCACATTGATACCTCATATGACCCCATTGGACCATTTGTGGCTCCCCTAGATGCCAAAACGTCTATTTCCATACCCTTGGGCCACCGCGCATGCGCAGAATGCCGATAGTTCAACCCCACACCCATCCCATCTGATGCCCCTTCACGAATGCTTCACATGGATACCTCATATGACCCCACTGGACTATTAGTGGCTCCCCTAGATCCCAAAACGTCTATTTTCATACCCTTGGGCCACCGCGCATGCGCAGAATGCCGATAGTTCAACCCCACACCCAGCCCATTAGATGCCCCTTCACGAATGCTTCACTTTGATACCTCACTCGATACCATTGGACCATTTGTGGCTCCCCTAGCTCCAACACGGCTATTTCCATACACTTGGGCCACCGCGCATGCGCAGAATGCCGATAGTTCAACCCCACACCCAGCCCATCAGATGCCCCTTCACATAAGCTTCACTTTGATACCTCACTCGACCCCATTGGTCCATTAGGGGCTCCCCTAGCTCCCAACACGGCTATTTTCATACCCTTGGGCCACCGCGCATGCGCAGAATGCCGATAGTTCAGCCCCACACCCAGCCCATCAGATGCCCCTTCACGAATGCTTCACATCGATACCTCACTCGACCCCATTGGTCCATTAGGGGCTCCCCTAGCTCCAAAACGTCTATTTCCATACCCTTCGGCCACCGCGCATGCGCAGAATGCCGATAGTTCAACCCTACACCCAGCCCATTAGATGCCCCTTCACATAAGCTTCACTTTGATACCTCACTCGACCCCATCGGACCCTTAGGGGCTTCCCTAGCTCCAACACGGCTATTTTCATACCCTTCGGCCACCGCGCATGCGCAGAATGCCGATATTTCAACCCCACACCCAGCCCATCAGATGCCCCTTCACGAATGCTTCACATCGATACCTCACTCGACCGCACTGGACCAGTAGTCAATCTCCTAGCTCCAAAAAGGCTATTTTCATACCCTTTGGCCTCCGCGCATGCGCAGAATGCCGATAGTTCAACCCCGCGCCCAGCCCATCAGATGCCCCTTCACATAAGCTTCACCTTGATACCTCACTCGACCCCATTGGACCATTAGGGACTCCCCTACACCCCAAAACGGCTATTTTCATACCCTTCGGCCACCGCGCATGCGCAGAAGGCCGATATGTCAACCCCTCACCCAGCCCTTTAGATGCCCCTTCACATAAGCTTCACTTTGATACCTCACTCGACCCAATCGGACCATTTTATCTAGGGACTACTTTTTCTCCGCGGAAGCTTTTTACCGAGACCAAATCACCGCCAAAACCGCGGCCAGACCGCATCACCGCGGATGAATACATCCTGAATACATCCCCTGCAACAATTGGAACTCTCCTGTGCTGGAGGTAGCTTTTGGTCCTTCTGCCGGAACTATACTGCACTTGACCTCTGTGACCCTCCCGTGACCTCCCTAATATGCAAATTTCTGAGGTCAAACGTCCTCCATTTACGCTTTGTATACTACTACTCGATAAGAATATAAAACATTTCATTCTTACCATGCTTGATTTACCGGAATTCATTTGGATAAAGAATTGGTCATTGATTAGGATTTTATGTAAAGAACATCATCATTTCTGACATGTTGAAAACTCTTGACCGCTTCTCTCTTGTAGGAAACAGTATTGTGTTATAGATACTAAGACTACGTCCGAGAATCCACTCGGGTCTGAATGTGAGGTGCCGAGGGAAGCTTTCCTCTAGAGTCATATGGTTGCTTTTAGTCGCCAGACGTCGTCAGTTTTTCCTCCCTCTTGCAAATCGCTCCAATTTGATATTTTTATTTCATACACATTTGAAAGTGGTGCTAACTTTGATATGAAATAGATCGACAATTATTGACGCGGAAATTCGTTTATGGGCGAGAGCTGAATATCGAATGTCGGATTTGACGCTTGCTACCGTAAATAATTACATTCTGGTTGATATAGGCTATTGTATTGAATTCTGATCACAACTGACACACGTGACAGACAGAGCTTACAAGATATCATTTCGTCAAACTCGACCGCCATGGTTCATAATATTATTATGACAGCAATGTTGAACCACCAGGCGTTAACTACAAACCTCATATATATCCAACATTTAGTAGCCACTCGTCGTCCAAGAATGATGTCCATAAACGAAATATCTCATTTACATGACACTATTAGCACATCAACCTATGTAGACATGCATTATATTCCCATCATCAAATCTGTCCCATATCAATGTGAAATTATATATACCAAGAATAGCCACTTACTTACCAACTGGGTTTGTGTCAAAGAACCTCATTCTCGCCCGGAGAATTCTGGAGAACATAGTATCATGTAGGGAACGACTGGCAGTTGAACAGAAGCGAAATGCTAAGTGGTAAAATATTTGTTGGCTCACAAGGTGGCACAGGTAGAATCCCACATACATGTACATATATGTGATGTAACAGTCCGTATTTAGCCAATCATAATTTGTCGACGCCGACGTGAAATTCGAGCCACTAGAGGTTGATAAATTTTGATTTTCAGATGCCACGGTTGTATATCCTTCGATGTCTGAGTTGGGAAGTAGCAGGGAAAGCCTAGTAGTGGTATCGTCGTATGAGTGCATCGTTCTACATGAACTGACCCTGTAAGTATATTAACAATCATGACGTTTATTGCTCAAGTCCGAAATACTGATCACCCTATGTAGCATCAAGGTATCTTAGCTATTATCTCAGCTAAAACAAGTTCTAGACTCATGGTTATAACATTTCAGAACGTGATTATGCAATTTTCTGCGTGAAGAGGTCAATCGTGTTACTTCGGATAGTACAAAGCTACAATGAGGTAGAAATTTACTCCGAGTATTGAATGAATGCATCGTGTATTGCCAGACTTACTTGCATATACATCATAGAGTTCGTTCTATATAGTGGCATGATATAAAACAGATAAATGATGTAGCACAACCTTTAGTATACCGTACTGTTTAAACTGGTAAAGCAACTATCCCTAGTAGATATATACAGATGTACCACCCAAGTTAGAATTGCATGGCAATAGCTAAGCGAAGATAGTCCAGATTCGCGTATGAAGTAGGGGTTCGCTATCGAAAAGATACACACGTAGCTCACCATTTTGCAAGGTACCAATCCGAGGACGAGTAGGTTCCCTAATTAAAACAGAGATACACATGTCAATGACAATCAAAATAAGAATATTGATGTTTATAGAGATGACAGTGTTGGATGCTACACCTTACAAAAGAGGGCTGCGATCATATTTTGAAATGTGTTCAGGATACATACGAAAATTCAGGAATGAATGTTTTGGTGATAATACCTGGCTGCTCAACATCACGTTATGCAACTGTCTTATGTTAAAGTTCACGCGGTGATTGCATTTTATTATAAAGGCTTGCTTATATTAATCGTACCCATGTGATAATCCCAATAAGGAAGGTTAATGGAGCCAGAATGTGCCCTTTGCCGTATTTCAGGTAACTCTTGTAGACATGCCAGTTCACTCTGCCCGTTAGTCTCTCCTCTTCTTCCTGATCCTCCCGTTCTTGATCTTCCTGTAGAAATGCATGATGGGATACAGCTAGGTATGATGGGAGACCGGTAGAGAATATTATGCCAGGTTTTCACCTTGCTAGCATTAGGATAGCTATCTACATGTATCTAACCCACTTAAGTTAAACTAGAACCTTAGGTACTCAAACGGGGCTATTTAAATGTAAAATAAGCTGTTGGAATCATTCCACTAACTCTTTGATGTTCCGTCCCATGGCGAAGAGCCATATTTGTAGTCTCACACATTCCTCTCAACGAGAATCTCTAGTGCATTAGTATAATTGTACACATATATATATTAAAAAATATAACTTGTGACGGATGGGACAAATTACGTCACACACTACAAACAACGCTGATTGGCTGTTTACACTATTGCACTGCACAGTGCGCGAAATTCAAAACTGTCAAACGTGTCCGTCTAGGTTGATCAATAGCCAATCAGCGTTGTTTGTGGTGCGTGACGTAATTGTTATGATTTCAGGTTCGAGGCTACGGCAGTCTCTCTTGCATATCGTTCCAATTTCTGGGCTGCACAAATTGCGCGAACGATCGTTTCGTTCGCACATTGGTTACGCGGATAAAGTCCCGCGTAACCCATTGTCCGAAGCTGTGAATCTGGGTCCGTGAAAACGTTCAATAAATGCCAATTCGCGAAAGATTTTACCTATGAGAGTGACGAAGATGGGCGGTTGACATTACTAACTCCACTGAAGTTTATGCAGCATAAACTGGGTTCCAAGCAATTGAAAAGGAGAAGAAACGTCGTGAGCTCCATGAAACCGTATCAGATTCATCACGTACATCTAGCCCGAAAACATCGGCTAAGGAGTCTATTTTTGTTATAGCTGTTGCTGAATGTGATGGGAATGCCACGACCCCTTACCCTATATTCACCTATCACAGCTAGAGTTTCTGAGTTACACATACATCCATAAAGCAAAATTATATTAGCCAGACATATGAAAGTTGGAAGTATGCACGCATGGATTCGCTACAAGAGTCAACTTATCCGACGATCATTCTGAGTCAGAAAACCCCACAGATTCAAAGTGCCGGATTGACACCAATTACCAAGCTCTTGCTCTCTGGTTAAGAAAATATTGATAGCTGGCTGAATTGACAGATAATCCTGTAGACGAATGTTCGACAGAAAATGAAGATTTAATTTACGTGAATCACTGCAAATGGGTAGTCTGCTATTCATTCACCTGTTGACTTAAAAGATGGCGGAAAACAGAAATAGAACTGGTTTGTGGCGAACCTTGTTCCTATGGGACTTCACGCTTTCCTGAATATAGCCACTATATATCCTATTGCTGTAGGAAGAACTTCTGTGCGCGGCTGTGGGAACGAGGTTAACTCTTCTTAACAGTTACGATCCTTCTATATATAACTTGCCATTACAAATCAACACCATCTACTGTATGGAGAATATATATGTTGTCGTTATGGTGGGGGTTGTCTCCCCTGTCACCTTTCTTCATAAAGACACTGGGTGATGTAATATGTAGAGCTCTTATTGTGTAGATCAGGAAAATGCTTGCAACATTCCAAGAATATTTCAGAAGCAGAATGGAAAGAAAACATTTCTGAATACAGGAAAATTATTACGTAAATGATTTGACCACCACTGGATTTTAGAAAATTACCATGAAAAGATAATGATGAGGGTTTTGAGGGGTAAGCTCAAATGGCGAAAATTCCAAACTGTAACTCAACACACATATTTTATGAAAATGTAAATGAATACAGGCAAAGTGAAATATCCCATTGTTTTCTAAAATGAATTACACTTATACTGGTATTATTTAAGGCTAAATTACTGCCCGGACACGCTTTCTAATGAGAATGAGTTAGCCCCACAAAATCACTCAACATGCGCCTCTCAAAATCTGTGGTTTAACAGACGACATATTTTGAGTAGGAAAGTAGTGCTACTGGAAAATTAACAAATACACGCATAAAATTAGATAAATACAAATGTAACTTGAAGATATCAGATCTGAAACTATACACGAACATTAAAAACACAGAAACCTGGATACGCTAAAGAAGGAAGTTTCAGACCTCTTTCTTGTCATGTAAGAACTCTATCTTTTTCTGTGTTGGCAAGACACAGCGCTGGTACTCAAGTTTTCCTCACTTTAAGACAGGACCATTAGTCCCTACGGGTCTAAATCGCCCCGTAACAAAAATCCCATGCTTCGTTACTGAAATCAATACTAATTCTCTGACCGTATTGGTGTTTGTTGTTGTTATTGTTTAATCACTTTCTCTTTGTTTATTTTTAGTATTTTGTTAATTATATACCAGTTTCTATGAGCTGAATATGCAACAATTACGTAATTTTTTACCGATTATCTCTCGATCTTAGTATAGACCACCAATGAAGGTATGTCTATAATTTTCCGTTTTTTCATTACTCGAATTTCTTGTGGTTATTAACTTAATTAAACAATTTTCAGTGATGTTTAATTAATTTTATGTATGGTTCAATATATCTAAAATGGCGTGATAGCCTTCTTCAAGTGTTGAATTCCTTCATTTTGGAGCGAAAAGGTGGCACAAAACAAGTCATGTTTATTTCAGCTAAGGGAGATAACTCCTGTAGTCGAATTTTTTTCTTCATTACTGCTTTTAGTAACTTATAAAATCAATTTCAAATATGGATTACTGTTTTCAGTATCAGATTTTGGCGCTACTGGAAACAGTCGCGCTATTCAAAGTTGTGTTTCGTTATTGTATATAGTATCGGGCTCTTAGCTCGTTTTATAAAATAGTAACGTTACTCCATTTCGTGCTTTACTAGACTGATATAGTCACCAGCTAATTTTCGTGAAAAACGAAAACCATCATTGTGTGGTATTTATCATTCAAATTGAGAAACTTGGTAGTTAATGCGCTTTTGATAGAATAATGAGGGAGTCTATGACGTGATCGCCCATGTCTCATGGGAAAAATATCATTTGGAATAATTCTAATTGGCTTATTTGGTATTTAGATTGTGTAGAGATCATTTAAAACCGATATTAAATCCGGTTTCATAACCGATCATGCCTTTGCAAAAAGAGTCATCCTTCAAAACTAAAACGGCTGTATACAGCACCCAATATGCAACATCCCACTTCGAGACGCTTTAGTACCTAGATGCCAGTGTCAACCGATATTTCTGCGTTCATGATGTGTACGTGACACTAATACTAATATATTTCCTTGGAATTGGTGAACGGGTTGCAGTGTCCAATTACATCCATCTATCTAACCATCCATACATCCATCTTTTCAGAAGTCTTTTCGGTCCAGTTTTTACATATCATCGCATTTCCACACGATCTGACAAATGTCACTAACAGACAGAGTGAGATATGTATACGAGATATGTATTCTGGAATAATCAACAATGTCGATATACTAACCCTTTGTCTCTTCGTAATGTCGCCGCGAGAGTAATTCGTAGGTCGGAATATAATGATATAATGTTCCGTCAGACCAATAGGTTATTTATACTTGTAAATTATTTCGCGTTCAGCGCCTCACGCGAAGGCAGATTTTAGATGAACTTACATCGTTTTTTCCCCCAACCTGTAATATCCAAGTAATTATTGTTTGAGATGGAGAATAAATGGAATATAATTACATATGAATATGGATATAAAAGTATAGTCTATATTCTGCCATTATCGTTCTATAATTATCATTGCTGACCTTTACATCTCTGACCGTTCCTTCTAAATCTGCTGTTGCTCCAGCTCTTCCTGTCTTTCTTTCGCCGTCGAGTAAGAAAGTAGACATATCCAATCCTTTTTGCTTAAGGTTTCTCCAGGTGTCTATATTCGTGATCTGACCCTAAATAGATCGATAATACATACAGCCTATTAGTGACCGACCAAATTGAATATATCTTTCAATACATTTCGAGTCAATACATCCGTGGATAGCTTCAAAGAACGCCTGTGCGAGGACGGGTACAACAAGAGTTGTCGCCCATGCTTCACGAGTTAAACAGAACATCTCCGTCGGCTCCAGCACAGAAAGCAAACATTTTTTGGCTGTAGATCCATTTATGGAACCCATCCGAACCAGTTGAGAAGAGCAAAAGAGTGATAAAGACCTAAAGAATTATTCTGAAACGTTCGACGAGCCAAAGTATAAGGGAAATTTATTTATTTTTGCATTTCTTGCTGCCGCCTATACTTACAACATTACGTTGAGTTAAAGTAACTCGTGGTGCGCATTGCACGATGGGAAGGAAACGTGACCGATTTCCAAACTGTCCAACGATCTATTGCCTTTATGTTATTGAGTTTGCTCATGACAGGACGTCCGAACGTTGCCTGGGATCCAGGATCGGATTTGCTAGCAAGCCACACCGTCTATAGAGTAGGAACAAATTGATACTTTATAACGCGTTGATGTGGGTCATGCCGTTCGCTCAGAATCAGAGCTCAGGAGGCGATATATTTTTTTAAAAGTAAGCCCTTCAAAATTGACAAGGACTTCCGGAAGCAGTATCAAACAATATTGTTTTAAACAGGTGTGGAGGCTAAGAAGATCCGGTGGCTAAGAGTGTCCAAGTCCTATCTCCCAACTCAGCTAGGACACTTTTTTCCAAAAGTTTCCGTCCTTGGTTGCAATAGAAAAGAATATGAAAAGGGACACCGACCTCAACATGAGGATAGTGTGAATTTGACACAGATCATCACAGGAATGGCTCTTTATAATTGGTATGTCTGGGTAGAATGCAGTCAGCATATCGGATCGTGTGCCTTCTTATCAGTACGATGGCTTTCATCTCATCACCATGGCATGTTATTTCCTAATTGGTCTTAACGTCGCTGACTCTAATCGAATCAAACAAGCTTCATATTTAAATCTTTCAATTGTGTTATTTGACTTTTTTTTTAAGGGATAAGCATGAAAGCTATTATATTCGCATTCAGTCAGTTAAATGGGGTTCAGAACACACCAAACTGAAAGTCTGCAAACGGTTTCAAAATTATATGCCACAATCATAATATCTTCATTACTTAGTACGTTTCCTTTGGTAATCAGAATATCGGCTAGATTCTTCATTACTTCATTAAGTAGAAAGTTGGGTAAAATATGTCATTTGTGGGTAATTAAAATGAACAGCTCTCACAATCTTGACATAACTATCGAACTTGACGAATTTATTCACACACATTCAGATTTTTTCTTCTACCAACCATTCACACAAGGACTTGTCTCTTACCTGATCCATGACAACAACCTGGTCGACCAATTCAAGATATTGGAGTTGATGAGTCACCAGAATTCTTGTCTTCCCATCTAACATTTCGCACATACACCTGTCAATTATCAAAGTGGAAATGCTTAAACAAACAGCTTATTGGTTTATTGATCGCCATTCTGTGTCATATTGAATAGTTGGGGTCATTTTGCTACACAATCTCAACTTGTAACCCTAAATTGCTTATTATTCCAAAGTCGGTTCTTGTGATGTTTTTCGAAATATGCAGTCAGTATATTTGTCTGTTGGGTCATTGGACTTCTTGTCAGTACGCCGTCATCGTTAGCCACCACCCTTTTAATGTTGCTTTTAATCATTCCCAGTCTATTCTTACACGCTTGTTCCAGCCATTGATGTAACAAAACATCTCTTGGGTTATGTGGCTATCGAGCTAATGTGGTTTAACAGGTTCTGAATAATATACGAAAGATTCCTATGGAACTAAGAGAATGGATGTCCTATTCTATATCACGTGCCCCTCCCGACCTCCCTTGTCACAGATTAGCGGTGTACATGTATGTAACATGAATCATCAGTTATTATTGTCAGTGTCATGAATTTACCTCAATGAAAAGTTATGGTGATAATTGGCCCAGCGTGTCAATGAGATCAAAATTACATCGCATGATATGATATTCAGTTGTAATATATATTTCAGCATTGTGTATGTCATTAGCTCCAACTTGATATCCAACTTAATACGTGTATATGAACTTGTAATTTTGGCCCAATTATGAAATATGAAGTAAAAGGGGATGTGGTCTACTAAAGGGCATCAGGGTTGCACCCGTCATATTTCGCTTGAAAACATACCCATCTATCATTTGGAGCAAGAAAATCGCACTTGTGCACGATTTTACGGTTAGGCCCATTTTTCGGTCTTGGCAACTGCACTGTTATGTCTTCAGTTGAGTGAAAATATATTCAGCTTCAATAAACCTTAACTTGAACCATTCTCGGGTTAAGCCGAACCGACAATCAACGGTTCATTATTCAATATAGATGTAAATCTCTTGAATATGTTTGATTATAATTCGGACCCCACATGTCTCACATAAAAAGCTATATTGTACCTGTTGAATATCTCTCGTCCAACGTTGTTGTCCACTGCACTCAAAGGGTCGTCAAATAGATATATATCAGCGTCTCTATATACCGCTCTTCATGGGTTGGAATTAATTATAATGGAAGCATAATGAATTTTGACAAACGTGTATATAATCAAATGTGCATATAAACAATATTAAAATAAAATGTGTAATTAAATGAAACTTTGTTGATATTTTGCTGTATCAACGGTAGGCCACTTCAGCCTTGTCATTCAGTAACGATTGAGTCAGAAGTGAACACCAGTTATCCATCGGATAACAGTCAATATGATGGATTCAGGAATTGATTTACCTCACGGTGACTCAATGAACGCCACATAGTCCATGTCAAGTTACTATAAATCATACTGTGGTTTCCAAATACTAGTTTAGTCTGATACTCTCAAGTTAGATCTTTATTTTTACCCAGTTGCATTTTTGCTTTGAATTCCCGTTGTAGTTATCCAAAATACTTTTCTGAGGAATTTCAAATCTATAATTGACTTGATTCAGCAACTTCACAAACCCACAATGCCAACAAGCTAAAAATCGAGCGCGGGAGAACGATCCGCTTAACCGACAGTCCGAACCTGAACAGGCGATACCCTGACGATACTCTGTCAGTGTTTTGGTGCCAATATGCAGTATATAGAAGCCTTGTGTTGACATGGATGCAATACAACTCTATTATTGGTTGGCTGGTTTTCCTGTTCTCTCCACAAGCCAATGACAATAGCGGATTTGTCCAGAAAATCTAAATCAACCAATCAAAAGTTTAAAACTATAAATATATCCCTTAAGGGAGTAGACCACGTGCATGTCCATGCGCCTATGGAGCTATAACATGTTTTTCTTAATTATACAGACCAGGCTGAATTTTCTAACAATAGTATCTGGCACATGTTAGGACAAAAGTAAACAAATATTGATATTTGCAACAACAGAACCATTTATACCTATTCATAGCCGTCCCAACGTATACTATGTCCGACGAAAAGGTGACCCTGTCATATTATATGGTCGGTGAACTGTGCTTCTCGTGCTAGATATTATGCTTTTGGTGTTCCCAATTCATACCAATTCAATTCTAGTTAAAATAGCAGCCTGACAAATCTCTTGGAGGTGATCCCAAGAATATCTTCGCTTCAGTTCCCAAACCTAACCCTCCCGTATAAGGTTTAAAAGGCTCCATTTATCTAATAAACTGCTGCCATTAAAATCTTGTATGGTGACCACTCATTTTTATTCGCAAGAATTATATAAATGATGTTTCATATTGTAAATTAAAGAAGAGCTGACTTTGGGAAATTAATCTAATGAGCTTTAAACATGAATCGGGCTATTATCCCTAATAATCCAATGATATAGGGTGCACACACAAATTACGCAATATGTCTACAAATAGTATTGCGTCCACCTGTTTTTTATTTCATGATTTGCTTTAGATTATCAAGTTATTACTGAAAGCTTAAGAGCATTCTGACTTTTAAAAATGTACCAGATCTACTCACTTAAAGCGGTGAGGTTCTCATAAATGTCTATTGTGTCTCCTACCTGGCCAGTGTAACTCTCGCTTTCTGACCTCCACTTAGTCTGAGGCCCCGTTCCCCAACCAGGGTTTGGTCTCGATTTGGCATCACGTCGATATCCTATTGTTCGTAAGAGAAATCTCATTATTCTAGGTAATCAAAAATATCATTCATCAAAAGGCAAATCACCAATTGATATCATTTCATGGGTGATTCCATCACAAGCATTAATTCTCATTAGAAATTCACAGACAAGTACCACTTTATTCACGTCATATGTTTGTCACCGAATCTATGTATAAATATTCACATAATTTACATTAATCCATGCAAAATTTTTTAGAATACTTACCTGCAGAAGCTGGCAAACTTGTAAAACCTTTTGATAACGGTTTGTGTTGAAGCTGGCGCCAAACAGAACATTATCTCGGATGGTCCCACAGAACACCCATGCCTTCTGAGGTACATAGGCTATATTCCCATTGACACTGAAGAATCCTTCCACAAGCGGTATTTCCGACAACAGAGTCATAAGTACAGATGTCTGTAACCAAGAAAAAACAGGGCTTATTTGAAAATCCCACTGTGTATACTAGCATAAAACCTGTCTAGGGGAAAGAGAACAATGTGGGCTTGCAAGGTGCAGAATGTATCCCCCTCTTTCATTTTTCACTTGAGCGCATCACCCCAACAATTAAATCCCATTGGGCGTTGACAGCCCTATTTGTTGTTGTTAAAATTTTACCCGACCTAATAGCTACACTCTTAAAACGCTAATGTTAGATTTAACATCTAAAGTGTTGGAGGAGGGAAAGCACTTAGAAAGTGTTGTATTCACCACTATTAAGTGTTGTATTCATCACTTTTAAGTGTTCGATACAACAGCTTAAAATGCTGCATGTAACACTCATATGTGATAAATACAACACTTTCTAAATGCTTTCCCTCCTCCAACACTTTAGATGTTAAATCTAACATTAGCGTTTTAAGAGTGTATCCTGATGAAAGTTCAAAAACAAACCCCGGACACGGCGTGAGATTCACTTTGGATTTGTTTAGGGCACCCTCCTTGATCTTAATACTGTTCCGATGAAGTTACATGGCCCTTCGACAAAACTGTGGCTGTATGACTGCCGCAAAGAAACAAATAACGGTAAATTATAGTCAAATACAAAACTCCCTATGGATCTAGGAAAGCAACCATTTACCCACGATGAAAAGGGTACGGTAGGCAGAGAAATTCCACCTCTTCGCCGGGTGTGTGTCATCTTCATACCTTCAATTATATTCTCCGCACATCTAATAAGCCGGTTTATTCTTGCACTTGAAAGCGCGTTTTCTCTGGGAGTCAATCGAATTTTAAATCAAACAAATTGAGAGGGCTAGTAATAAACGAGCTTTAGAGTAACGAAATAGATTGTGAACGATGGCTGTCAGCCAAATGTCCACCACAGTTCACCACTATATATTGTATGGACTGGCATAGATTTGTATTGGATTGGAGCGATAGGCAAGGGATGGAATAAACTGACGTCTGGCGACTAAAAAGCAACCATATGCCTCTACAGGAAAGCTTTCCTCGGCACCTCACATTCAGACCCGAGAATACGGGGATTCTCGGACGTAGCCCTAGTATCCCAGCCGCGTTTTTATTGCAGCTGTTCATGTCGAGACTTAAGTATTCACACGGACTCTACCACCGGCTTAAGTGGAATTAGATACGCTAGCTCGGGAGCTGTGACTTATGACATACTAGCTTGTATCTGATTGTACAAATCATTTTTAATCTCATATTATACACAAAAATCTGAACTAATAAACACATTAACAACACTAATAAATAAACAACACATTCTGAATTATACAATGTTGATTCTTTTTTATCTGTGCTGAGCAATTTTCATTGAAATAGATGTCAAAGGTAATATCAGGTGATACAGAGTAATTATGTTCCATAGAGATGCCTTATGTGTTCTTCAGTTTCTTCCTTTTTCTTCTTTTTCTCACTTTTCTTGCCCATCGGATAACTTTAACCCTACCTGACCTGGGGGGGGCCGAAATGGCCCTCCCCTACCAAACTTTCTGCGCTATCTCCGGAACGACAAAAAACGGAAAGCCGAAACTCCGGGACTTTTTAGTTTATCATATTGGGGTCATTTTGAGCCTATTTGCATGACCCCCCGACCAGAGAATCATGGGAAAATTCAAGATGGCGACCACGTGTTGTCCCAGAAAAGTGATGTTTTTATCATATTTCTTCAAAATTTCTGCTTTTCCGCGATGAAATGCGGGCAGAAATTATTTTATTTCACATCACATTAATATTTACTAATTTATCACGCAGTTTTTGAGGAGAAATTGCATAAACAAATAATTCGGAAAATCTGACTGAAAAATCGACCAAAAAATGCTGTTTTTGAAAATGACGTCACTGTGACGTCATCAAGGCGGCCATCTTTTTTTTACATTTTCTGGTAGAGCTCGATCCAAGGGTATAGTGTGGTAAGTTTCAGCCCCCTAGCTCAAGCGGTAAGAAAAATAATTAGGTGAGGGCCATTTCGCCCCCCCCCCCCCAGGCCACAACAGGTCCCAAAAAGCCCAGGCCAGATAGGGTTAAAATGCCTTTGTCAATCAACTTCAAATTTGTTGTGCATATTCCTTCTCTTTATGGGTATGCACTTGTTGTTTTTCAGCTCTGTCGAAAACTGGATAATTTTGTTTCTACATTTTCTCATATATGTAAAGTTTCTTTTCGTTCAATCTTATCTGTCGGATAATTTTTGAACGCCTTTGTTAATCAACCTCAAATTTGTTGTGGATATTGCTACTCTCTATAGAGCAACACCTATTGATCTCAACTTTGATCGAAATTTTCCATTTGAAAGCGGTTCGCCACATTCATTGAATGCTTCACAGTCATGGGTCATTGATACTCATTTATATCTGTACTTTGGCTAAAAAGGTACATAGAGTTTTAATTCTTCAATATTGATGAACGCACTTTCACAGAGAATAAGTTTAAAATCACTAGCAAGTGAGAGCTGAATGTTTAAAGTTTGATACCGTATTCTAACTATAGCACTTTCATTCGGTTTTTAGGAAATAAAATTAGAACGACCTAACGGGTTATTTCCAAACTTGATGTTTGAATATCATACCACCATGTCGGCCACACTCCCTATAAATATACGCTATCTATACATATGCCCATAGATTGATTCACCTGTGGCCAGCTCAAAATTTTGTTTCAATGACTAGAAAAAAGGGTAGAACGACTATGGATTTTTCCCAAATTTTGTATTTGGATATCTCGCCATAAGATGTTGCTTGGTATTCCGTTCCATCCACAGACAATGCATGGGTGATGCCACCTGAACGCCAAACTTAGAAACTTCGAGTCCAATTAGAATGATATGGCATTTGGTGTGCAAATATCATGCCATAAGATGTCATCTGGAATCGCGTCCTATCAACATATTCCGATAGCACCACCTGGGATCAATGGGACATTTTGTTTTCGGGTTATAAACTTAGAATGCCTGAATGCATTGTTTTCTTGTCAAAAGATGATTGGTATTGCTTTCGCCCAGGTGGCATCACCTAGAGACCATCTTAAAATTTTGTTTCCACAAATTGCAAAATAAGAATGATTTAATAAATCCTTGGGTAAATGTGTCACAATATATTGCTTGTGATCAGTATCTTTAGAAATAATGGCCACAATATATTGCTGGTATCTTTAGAAATAATTTTTATTTCACTCCGTATTCAAATGGGATGACTCCTCAATCGGAATGAATATACTGTATATAGTTATCTACGTATACTAATAGAAATCAAAATATGGGCGTCAGAACAGATATTTCTTTGCAATATCAATTTCCATGGTCAATGAGGAATTTATCCTTTGACACTCTACCAAATTACAAACGTCTGGTCCGTCATTCATAATTCAGTCGTCGTCCATTTCAGAATATCTGCGTCCATAATCCAAAGACCTATTCCATATTCCATATAACAATATTAGCACCAAATTCAAAAAGACAATCATAGTATACATAAACATAGGCTTGTTTCCTGCAAGAGAGAAGCGGTCCACAGTTTCCAATGATGCCGCCGGCAAGACATCATGATGTTCCAAAAATATCAAATCCGTATCGCTGATCAGTATTCTTAATCCATAATATTCGTTGTAAAGTCGTCATCTAAAGAATGATGTATCTCAGTCACACTTTCATTGTGACTGTTCATATGAGTACCATGAGGATGCAATCAGGCATTGTCTCAATGATGTCTAGGGTATGAAGCTCTCACAGCCAACGATATATCAAGATATCAGTATCAGGAGAAAGAGTAGCTGATTACATGCATCTTCATAACTTTTATACATGTTTCAAAAGGTCTTCAATTCGGTTCTTTTCAAAACATTTTGTTTTCCTTGACTATTCATTTATTTTAACAGTTAAAAAATTCTCAACAAGAGTGTCTCAAATTTTAAGCTTCTAATTACCTTTCCGGCTCCAACCTGTCCAACGATTGCAATGAATTCTCCCTAGACATATGAAGAAAAGAGAAAACACAAAGTTTCTCATATGTCTCACGATGAAACGATATTTACAATGGAACCATGTACCTTTTCAACTAATTATTTATTTAGTACACGTTAAAGAAAATGAACAAAAAGACTATATAGTATATACAGCGTATGCCTATGTGCGAAAGTAATACATTCCTTTATTGCTCTAATTTGGTATTTGCATATATCCAGTACTATAGTGTTTTTCATGAATAAATGGTAATCATACAGCTGATTAATGATGTACTTAACATTACAACACATGCAAAACAATACATTATTGGGATGCTAGCAAAATGTGGAAACGAAATGTTGTTCTGTTCCTGATGTATCTAATAAAATTACGGTCTTGCAGCTTGGAGAAGATAAATAAAGGAGTACAGAAAGAGATGTACAAAAGAATGCGTAAACCAAATTACCTTAATCACAGTAAGGTCGAGTTTATTGAGCGTAAACACAGATTCTTCCTGGACTTGAACTGGAGAGCCGTTCTTGTACTGAAACAGATTCATCGATTTGAATAAACGTTTAATGAACAAATATTAAAAGTGTGAATCGCACTACCAAATGATGGGGATTAAAATTCCGGTCAGATCGTTGAAAGTGCTCATACATCCCTTGACGAAAACTTGCACACCAACATAATGACATGTACATAGAAATCTCTTCTTTGCTGCTGAACAGTATGGTCTGTTGCTGAACGGCATAGTCCAACATGGACGTTTCCATGGAGAATTTGAATTGAACTTTCTGTGACAGATGCCATTTTCTTGCAATGGATGAGAAACAGGGTCCCTCTGATATACGCGCTGAACCCAAAACGGCCACAAATGAATTCCAATGGCGATTAATCTGCTTAGTCAACTTTTCAAACAAATTATTGAAGTGGTTTGCCATCAACGTAATCATCTGAAGGCAATCCTCTAAACCGGACTGGAACTCGGTTTGAGGGGATTAATTCATGGACAACTCCAAAGTACAGGGGGAGGATTCAACCTTAAATTCCATCAAGCCTGTTTGTAATAAACTACCTCATCCATGATTCCAACTTTTCCCCAGGGTTCGTGTTGAAGGACACGACAGGATTTCAAAGTCCTAATTTTTGAACTACTATTTAGTGTTTGGCCAGGGCGTTGTAGATTTGGTCATACTTCTATCAACGTGACTGTGGAAGAACGCCTCACTTGTTCTCTGTGAAGAGTCTCCCGAGTAAGTTATTATATCCCTGTGTCTTTATTTCTATAGGCTGTTGGAATGTCATAAGATATTGTTTTGCTATTTCTTATTGATTATATGTCAGTGTATTTCCATCATAAATGCAGGTCATATTGTTTAGCCGGCATTACACATTGAGTGGCGCTTTCTTGGTCTCTTGCCCGCTTTCTTTTTTCTAACCCCGTTTCTATTAATTTCTTTCGTGTATGTGCTTGTGTTGCGTCATAATTCATTTTCCTCCAATAATAGCCTACTTTCTGTTATTAATCTTTTATTGAGACTTTTATCCTACACGTGCTAGTGCGTTCATGTGCTAAACTGCAGAGACAATTGCATGCCATATTAAGACTGGCAAAATAGCAAGAGATTTTAATCAACAAACAAATTATTGGTTTCGCCTTTATATCTGAACCTTTGACTTTTGTAAAATGGCTTCTTTCCCCATATGACTTATCGGATTTTATTAATTTATCCGCTCGATCAACAGCTAACTTACTTTGTTAATTGCCCAGCTCGTTTAATCATCTTTAGCCTTTGTATTGCACTCCAAATGTGTTTTCTAACTATTGGCCTTTCAATTCCTAAGATATTCAAGGTAAGTAAAATTGGAAAAAGGTAATAGCCACAAATACTACAACTGTCCTAACTATAAGGATACCACACATCTGACTGATATATACTTACTTGGACTACTGTCGTATTTCCGTGTCCATTCGAGGTTTTCGATTCGCTCATCGTCGCCAAATGCGTTGTCAAACTGGAAATGATTACAGCGTCGCCGCTATTCGCCGACTCCGTTCTTACAATCTCACATGAATGTGTCGAAGCGTTATCAGGAATGTTCTGTGATTGATCATCCATTAAAAGAAATTCCTGAAATATAAATGTTCAGGAGATAAGAGCCAACACGTTTTCACTAAATAACTGAGTTCGTGGACGAGACATAAGAGAGTGGAAATGGTGGATACAAACGTTAGATCGAACATTCAATATCAAGCCGATGCCCCAAGAAGCTCTCATCCATAATCAACATACTCTATCTGCACCAAGATCCACACAGGTACATGTAAGTACTTATATATAAACACAGGCTAGATTCTTGCAAGAGATAACCGATTTCGGTGTAAGGGCTAAGAATGTCCTGGGATTAGTGTCCCGTCTTATATCTTTTTACTTAGTGAGAACTATCCGTCCTCAGTTGTCACGTCTGGAGAAAAGAGTCCTTGCTGGGAAAAATGATATTTAGTCAATCTTAGCCTTCACACCGTGAAGACATCACGATGTTTCCATAGTACAATCTGTGTCGGTGCCGCTGTCCGCTATTTTTATTTCTTAAGTACAATGCATATCAGTAATGCCCAATTAGAAAACAATTTTGGTGAGTGAAACTAATAATGGTGACCTGAACTCGTTTCATGGAAACTGCTAACTCGGTGAAGGCTTCAACGAAGTAGTTCTCGTCCCGACCTAGAACAGATAACCAGGCATATACTGTAAACACCCTCTTCGTCGTCAGTTTGACTCCAAACCTCCAGGCTGATAAGAATATAATGATGCCCATAACACCAGGAAGGGCGGAGTGAAACCCTCTATCAAATGCATGGACATTCTGGGTTGCCCGAACATGTTTCATCTCTTGCCTGAAAGATTGAGTATATTTCAGATTTAAGTTACATAGTTTGAGTAATATCGCCTGACTGGATTTCAATAGAACCTCCAGTGAATCAAGGATTATAGTGTTTTGAAACTCTTAATTTATCAATACTGATTCTCGGAGAAAAAATGGTAATTTCATTGGCTTGTGAAGAAAATTGGAAGAATATCCAACAAAAGAGAGAGTTATTTTGAATTCTATTAAGTGAACCTCTGTGTACAGTTTCCCTATTAGATGGACATTTGAAAGGGGTATTGTACCTTGGACATGGTAAATAATAAAACAGAAAACGACCGACAAATTAACTTAGGAAGCAGGAATGCGATAGTTGCTACGTTGTCTTCTTGTAATTAGGTAAGTCAAAGCAACGCCATCTTAAATCGTTTATTCATGAACTTTTTCTTTTAATATGTGAAAGCAGCCTCTTCTCACATCGTCGATACGTTATCATTATGATATGAGAAAGCATGTACCGTCTTAAATCGTTGATACGTTGTCCGAATGGCCTCTCCCAGCAATACAACTTCACAACATTCATTCCGGCTATGAGTTCATTCATGAAACCAATCCGTTTATCACCGCAGAGCGCCAGGTTCAGTCTATGAATGTAAATAAAACTGTATCCAATATAATTGTGACACCGCTATATTAAAACTATTCCATATCGGTGTATCAACGATTATTGATATTGTTTTCATATGGAGGCTAAAGTGTCGTACGGCATCCAATATAATTTAAATCCGCAATTTCACTATAATTATATCAGACACCAAGCCACAGATTATGTTTCAAGCTAAATAAACTGCCTGGACTTTTAAATATGCACATTATGTTGATATTTAGGTTATAGATAGTATGGACAGGTTAGGGGAATCCCGCTCTCCAAAATGGAGGTAAAAAGGGTCGTTTTCGCTCAATAAATCAGTTCACATAATGAATTCAGCCAAATCCTCTTGAGGGACATACAGACATATCTATCCGCATTAAATGGCAGTAAAAAAAGTAAATTGTCATCTGTCTAATTTGCATAATAATAGGCCAAACATCATTCGCACTGGTTAAACAACACTGGCTGGTTCTTCACATGGCAAATTAATTTTATGACATGGATCAACAGATAAATCGATGCGCCTGAAATTTTGATGCATTGATTAAGAAGGAATCAAAAGTTATTAAGCAAAAACGACCTTTTTTACCCCCATTTTAGAGAGCGGGATCGCCCTAACCTGATGGAGTCTCGAACACTTCATCCCAAACGCCATGGTATGCCCCATATCCGCAAGTCATTAACCAGTCTTAATGCAGAATAAGCTATAGAACCAACCTAATTTTGCCAACCATTCGGCTGACCAAACACTGAAGTGGAAAGTATAGAACGAAGACGACCAGTCCGAGTAGCGCCGATAGTCCAATCTCTTGGCACATCATGTACATCAGTAAGGACAGAAGCAAGGGTGAATGCCATAGTAAGTGACTTGATTCTAACGCCTGAATATCAAATGTTCAAGAAATATTACCGTTTTATCTGGAAATATGACTGGAGGCAAAGTGATAACGGCAGAGCAAAATTTAAGGGTCGTGATGAAATTATAATAAATCAACCTATTTGACAAAAGATCCTCTTTCTTTATTATTCTATTTATCGACTTGTTATACATGTAGTAGGATATTTCATGTGGTCTTAGAAGGTGAATAGGAATTGTAAATCTTTCATTAAAAATTTCAGAAAAAGTGAGACAGATAGATGACCACTAAAGTACAGGTAAACTCATTCTACTTTTTATTTCCCAGAAAGAAGAAAATAAATATGACCCCGAATGACTTCACCAATCCACGCATGTAAATGGAATGCTATCCCGAACTTGAAAAGTGACAAATTCATTTTAGTGTTAATTTCTGTTTAAAGAAAAACAAGTTTTCATTGAAAAAATGTGCCTCCAGTAAATCTGAGATCTATCAAACTTCTGTCAATCCCACATAATCAGCCAACATACGCTAATATTTCCAAGGGAAACTATCACTATGAAAAGGGAATAAACCTCGATATTTTAAGGCATAATCCAATGATTGATATATACAGAATTACTTCCTTACTTTTAAGGGCTTTTTCTTAAGTGCCATGCCTCCTCTGAAGTGCAACCTGCATCCCATGATACGTCATAGAGGCTTTTCAGAGATCCATTCTAACCATATGAATTTGTCTTCTGCTTTCAGTACCCTATTCCTGGTTAGAGGAGGGGACCGGCGGAATTTTTCTTCGGAATTTAAATAACCACCCTCTCATCACGTACATACCAATTGAAACTTGTCCACGTCGCTGGATAGCAGATTGACTATGTGACCAGACGATGTTCTCTGCAAGGACGTACTGCTTAACCGAACCACCTTGATTGATGAAAATGAAACAGATCAAGAAAATATCTAGCGATACGAAAAGTTATGCATCTTGAAGCTGGAAACTGATTTCCACATTTTGAAACCTGTATATATATACACGTGTTATCTCACAGAGTGTATGATTTTAAATAGCAGATTGGGCCTGTCATCATGGTAATATCCAGCTTTTGTCACCAATCATCACTCCACAAAAGAAAGGTAAGCCTACGAATGTGGACCAATCGATTTCATATGGGACTTCATATGTGTCTGAATCAATTTGCGAACGATCGGCTTTAATAGTTGAGAATCCTGTTATCTTCAAGTAATTAGTGGTTGATAGACTTCGGTTTAAGCAATGACTTACCTTTCTGTATATCACTGCACTAACCGCTGTTTTCACTTTCATAGAGAGAAATTCCATTGTGTAAAAATATTGTGCGTCCATAAGAGACATAACGACACCCATCAGACCTAGAGACGCCGCAAAGAGATATGCAGAAAGGGCACTAATATTGTCATCTTCTAGGTACGAGATGAGCACTCCTATAACATACGGCTGTAGAACGTCAATGGGTGCCTGAAAAGAACATTTTCGTCTGTGTAGTTTTAATGTTATATGAACCTGTATTGAGTGACTGTAACACCGGCTATGCTGGCATTGTTGCCATGATTAGTTACATACATACGCTTAAGGCCCCAATGATTCTGTTGCAACGTTGTGCTGGCAGATGTCTGATGGAAGAAAGTCTATGCTCGATCATACTTTCATATTCTGTCGCGGCGTGTCTTCAGGTACACTGTGGTCCAGGAAGGTGGCAAACTGAGGTACCGCTGGGACCACGCTGGCACAGCCAGCGGCGCAAAAGCATCCATATCCATGGGTATGCATCGAGTTATATCGGACACACGGGGTAAAAGTTGAACTACTTCCTACTCAGATAATCTGCGGTTTCAATACATCTAACTTACTGCCATCGATGTCGTCAGTGGCTATACGTTCAACGGCCCCTGTGACAGGAGCTGTATGCAAATTCTCAACGTTGTGTGAATTTACATAAACATGCCTGAGTATGATTGGGGTGTCGGTGAAATTATTATTTCATTAAAACTTGATTATCACCTTCGTGGGTATGCAGTTCTCTCTTCTAGGCTCTCGAAATACCCAACTTGATTTTGTCTACATCACCATCATTGAATAGCCAGTTGTTTCGTCTCTTACCGTCTCCAAATAACCGCTTATCTTTTGAATATATCATCACCACTGATATAAAATATTGATTGTGCCTCATCTTCAGGACCATCTTGTGCCTTGCCTTCTCCCAATAACCAGTTATTTTGTGTATATGTCACCATCATTGATATGCAGTTGTCTTTCCTCCACCTCCATAAATAGATCATTGTGTGCTAATAGTTTTGCTAGATAATGTTGTCCTGTCTCTTTTCATTTCACAAATAATTTTTCCGGATCACTGTATTGGATAGTCAACTGTCTAACCTCGCCTGTCATTATGAAGATCAACCCTCTATCTCACCGATAGACTTAGATTGTTTGCAAATATTTCCTTGGCGATTGTTAATTAGTACGTGACGTCCATCTCGATGTATATGACAGAGTTGTTTTTATTTCAAAATAAAGATAACAATAATGTTTTATCTTATACCCATTATACACATTGGATATCTTATGGCTATTGCTTTCCTCTTTTGTAGGCACGATTTTGCTCCAATTAAACGCAACATTATGATTTACGGCGAGAATTAAAGGCGAACGCGATAATTACCATGATTAGCATAAAGATCCCTGGATACAATATGTCAGCTGCAAAGGTCCAGATTACGGCTCTTAGGAAGACCCCCTTGTTGCCATGCCGTCTGGCTTCTTTTTCCCAGTTTCTGAACGCAATAAAGGAAATATATAATCACATACCGTATTTCATAATAATATTTTTCTGAGGAAAACGAAATGCAGGATAAGCCAAATGGGAAATTTTTGTCTATACAGACTTATTGTAATAAAATGATCTGTTACAAGAAAATACTTTGCAAACCACAACATCAAGTACCTGTTCTCGTGATCCCTTACCTCAGATAAGGGCCAGTGAATGACAGACAAGAATAGTAGAGCGATGAACATCTGTGACCATATCAACAGTTTTGGCTGGGCTACTGATAGGCCAATAAGACTAATTCACATTTCCTTACTGCGAAATCGATCGGAAAATGAAACTTAGGTAAAAAAAAATGGCAGTAATCCAGTTATTATCTTAATTAACCAACCGTTCCAACTTCGCGGCCAGGTTAGCAGACTCGTGATCTTTGACACAATCGTACACATCTTCGATTTCCAATGTTTGACGGAAGCCTTTCAGCATAAGTGCATTTGTCCACCTGTCATGAAAATATCGAAAATCATCATAATCTTTCTCCAATTCTTGCAAAATACAGTACAGTCCATCTTTACTGAGTGATTGGCATCTTACATTTACGAACAAGATGGTCATGACGTATCACTACTGTCTGATATGAACATAAACATGTATACACACTACATGTGGTATTCTTAATCCCTGGATACATTTAACCCTACATGCAGAAACACCCGTGAATCAGCGTCATAAGATACCTGGGTATAGCCATGAACACTAACAGATGTGTTCCAGTATTCTAGATAAACCAAACGTTGACGAAGCTGTATTAAAGTATTAAGGAACTGTATATTTTGCAACATTCATCGAATGAATATAGCCATTGGACTATTCAAATACAAAACACATACGGTTTTGTGACTGCATCTGTAAATATGAGATAGAGCGTTAAACTTAACGTTAATGGTCTATCCTTATGCACTAAATATTGTTATTGACTATCTTAAAATACAGATGAGAAATGTGAGCCGACTGGAGGATAATCGTTACCGCAGTGAATTATTACAGGTAAGTGTTTGAGGTGTCAAAATGAAGACCAAAGTATCCGTCGACTGAATGTTGATATCCCCTGCGATATTGATCTATCCAGTTGACATTAGCCTAACAGAAGTGAAATCTCGTGAAAACTATTGCACTTCCAAAAACGTTGGGGTTTAATGTATATGGATATTTGAGTGAAAAACTCTCAGAGTTTTCGAATTTCATTGCTATGAACGGTGTGATCTCGTGATACAAGGTATCCTCGTTAATATATGTGAAATTCAGTAGCACGACCTGCAAGGTACCAGTTGTGCACTGCTTTTGGTAGCGCTACATCTGTTCTCTTCTGAAAATGCAACCTTATTCAAACATTATTGAAAAATAAGCATTTCATATGCGATGCAGTGCAGCATATCCAGGAAACCATCGATAGTTCAAACAGTACATTTAGAATTCTTCGTGGATATGGAAACGGCTTATAATTACTGTATCGGCATTGCTAGCTAGTCCATTCAAGAGAGTGACTGGTATTATTCTCCTACATAACAAAGACTTGTCATATGCTTGAAGAAATTGACGGAATACCTATTCCGAATACCTTGACCAATAAAAGGAAAATTAGTGGATGTACATCCAAGGCAAAGTTTTAAACAAACCACTACGATTAAAAGTATGGGGTTTGTTTTGAAATGGAACACACCTTATCCTTTCGGAAATGAGGGGAGCCTAATTTCCTACTTTCTTAAGTCAATCGATCATTGTTCCTTTCTGTATATTATAGATCTTGTCATGACCACGAGGGCGGTAATTAATTCTCGCCGACTGCTCTAGCTTACACAGATATTGGCAACTAAATGATATCACCAAATTCGGCATATATGCATATCCATAACCTAACTTTCCACTAGTTAAATTTGATGTTCTGTTTAAAGGATTTTTTGCTTTAAAGTTGATTTTCATCGAGCGAATATCGGTTAGACTTGGCGAACTATAAGCAT
Organism: Hanleya hanleyi; assembly: GCA_036873755.1. Taxonomy (NCBI): domain Eukaryota; kingdom Metazoa; phylum Mollusca; class Polyplacophora; order Lepidopleurida; family Hanleyidae; genus Hanleya; species Hanleya hanleyi. The sequence continues at coordinate 20,358 of JAVTVY010009208.1, read as the reverse complement.
AGAGAAGTTTTGCATATACACATGTACATATATTCCTCAAGAACATTGAGCTCGTTGCAAAAGTACACCTTTGGGTATTCAATTTGGGACATAAACACCGTGCAGTGGTACCAACACAACACAACATCATTCTAGTAAACTTTTCCCCCACGTATGAATGGCATTATTGAACACTCCAACTTCTCATAACAAATTACAAACATAAATTTATTTCTCCTAATCTCGTAGCGTTTATTTCGAAAGAAAACCTTGGTCCTGGTCGACAAGGACAGTGGATAATACATTTCTTACCCTCACACTCTGTGTTTCTTTAGTCCTAAGGAAAACATTGGTGCTGTTCGACAGTGACGATCGATAACACATTTTTTGTCCCTAATCTTTCTTTATTTCTGAAGATAAAACAACGAAACCTGACATTCTAGTAAAATACTTATTGCGGATTTCCAGATAAAATCTTAAAAGATGAATCATTAAAATGATTAGCATACATTTGCCTGATTATATAGCTCATTGAATCATTATCCTGATTCCTGGCTGAATTACTCGGCGAGATATGATATCTGTGTTTATCGCATATTTGCCTGCGATACTGGACATTTAGCCAAATTGATATCGTGGAATGACACAGTTCCATATCATGATATGAATTTCTGTCCTCACGCGCGGGTCTGATACCGGTTATCCGCCCTTGGACTGATATCGCGCACAGGAGCGTATTCTCTCCGCAGTCTGACCGAGCGCACTTTTGTGCTTTTCACCTGGATCTTGCTACATATTAAATTTTTTGAAGTATGCATAGTCATTTGATAATCGATCCTGAATTTTAACCTGTTCGCTCTGGTGTACCATCAAAATGGGACGAAGAAATTTTCGCAACATTGACTGCATTTCACCGAGGGTGCAATTTTCATGTAAAACTAAAATCTATGTCTACTTGTTTTGTCATTTACAATGCTACCATTCATCTATAAATATGTGATAAATAGATTATGATATACCCATTTCCATATCATCCCTGGCATCAGCCCTCGACCCCCATATCAGCCCTCGGGTCTTCGGCCCTCTGGCTGATATGGGGGTCCCGAGCTGATACTCTCAAAACGCAAATTATGTTAGATTTAACATCTAGAGGGTTGGAGGAGGGAAAGCATTTAGAAAGTGTTGTATTCACCTCTTTTAAGTGTTAAATGTAACATTTTAAGCTGTTGCATCCAACACTTAAAAGTGGTGAAACAACACTTTCTAAATGTTTTCCTCCTCCAACCCTCTAGATGTTAAATATAACATTTGCGTTTTAAGAGTGTACCAGGGCCGATATGGAAATGGGTATACAATAATCTCTATGTATTTAGCCCACAGGACAGTAGCTGGTATCATATAAATCATCACTGTCATCATCCAATATGGTCGTCATAAAATATGACCTACATTCATTGTGACTGCCAAATTGTAAACAAAACTCCGAACTTAAGGGACACCCTAACGGAGTCTGAAAATATGTTGTTTCACATCTTAGCTGTACACTTACCAGAAAGTCGCCTTTGACAACCAGTTAGCCGATTCATAAGGGCATGTCCTACTGTTTGCCATTCTTGGGTCCTGGAATGAGGATATAGTTGGTAGACAATCTTTTTTGTTAGCCCAATATATCGCCGCGTATCTATTCATAGTTGCATTGTTTAACTTGAGATCGAAGAGACTTGCGTCATGAGAGAAACCCGGGATATATCATTTGTATGTGGAGTTTCTGGCATTACATGTATATTATTTTCGTGTTTAGCACTGGGGTGAATTTTACCTTCGTAGCAAAAATGCTATATTTTCGCGTAATCCAATATATAAAGGTTGCTGAAAAACAATATTAACTAGACACTGTGGGTACAATGTCACGGTCTTTCCATGACGTCCCCCAAAGGTATTATTTCACTGTATTGTGATATGGCATATACTACAAATACCGAGTGGAAACATTTTCCGGAAAGTTTAATTTGTCTAGATTGCGAGAGCCTTAGATCGAGTGTGAACTTTCATCGTTATGTGCCGTTGTTCAAACAATTGCAAAAAGTTAAACTGTTGAAAGTCTATTGTCGTGTACATAAACATACTTCAAACAGCATGCTAATTGGGGGCGGACATTGTATCCTGCCTGAAACAATGTGAATGCATTCTTACTGTCAATTCCAAACACATATATATATATTCCCTCAATCAAAATTGATGACCTATACCAGAAACTTCAGCCTAGTATCCACAAATCGCGTGAAACAACAACGAGATGCAGTCATATGCCGGTTCACTCACGTATTGTGGCGCACAATTTTAGTCGACTGGGTATTGTTCTTAAATTAGAAATCAAATCCTAACCTTCTTCGTACAATCCATTCGTACTTCATCTCGGAACATTCCCCATTAACGGCGACACCAAATATTCCCTCGTTTTAGGCACTTCAATCCTCGACACCTAATGCCATGCCATCCCTGCCGAGCTTGCTTGGAAAACAGCTATTTCCTACGCTCGCCGTAAAAAGAACACTGGCGCGTACTTCAAGAACAGTCGTGCGTACTTCCGCCTTTAGTTATTCCCCTTGTTTCTTTTCGAATACCAGTATCACTGAGCCTCTGTCTACGCTGTATTATTTCAAACTAACGGCTTTCTCGTAACTGTTCAAGTTTTCCACAATTACTGTTCCCGGTACGGAGTCATTGTCAACGAAAGAACACAGTATTGGAAGTAAGTGGAAGCAAATTACAAGTTCGTAACTATTGCGGTTCGAGAGATAAAAGGTTTATAAAATTGAGCCGGCCCCGTCATGTAACACGACGTTTATTTAATTGCGAACATTGGATGCCTCGAGTGTTACAGCCGAATCGCTATAGCGAAATTGACAACATCCATTGATGTGATTGTGACCATTTAACGGCTTAATAGTTCGGGAAATTTGAATTTTTAATATCTCTAACCCTATCAAAGCTATATTCTTGAAATTTTATAGGCAAATACATATATATATTCCCTCAATAATGCCTAGAAATAGTAAGATTGGATGCATACTTTTCGCAAAACTTGAATACATCGTAAATTTCAGAAATTGCTAATTATCTCCCAATCTTTCTGGTATCTTTTTGCGGGTTCTACTGATGTTCTGCTACGTGATGTAATGACCTACATTCATGTGCAAATTTCAACTTGAAATTACCAACAGTTTTCCAGTTATGGCACTGTAGTCGCAAAAATATCCGTGGCCATATCTCAAAAACCAAGGTCAAGGTGATCTGGAAAATTCGGTGACGTCATACCTGTATTATAGGGTACAAATGCGTTAACTTACAGATTCCTGCATGTTGTAGTTTTCGAGAAAAGTACATACAACTCTTCTTACATTTTGTAATATTCAAGGTCAAGGTCACATCGGATGGTTTTATAATTAGCGCCAAAAGAAAGTCAATATTGTACTCAATATTGCGTCATAGTTTTGTGACTGTCAGTGTGTTAGTTTTACAGTAAATGGAAGCCGTATTTTCGATATTTGGATGCTTATCACTTCAAAGATCAAGGTCAAGGCCGAGTTCTGATACAAGTGCTGACCTTGTGACGTCATGTTGGTCACGTGACCTTATTTTCAGGCTGATCGCATTAGCCGTTCATGATTTGACCACCAAACTTTGCACTCATCGACGCTCCTGGAGGTCAACGGTCAAATATAAGGTCACATCCTTTTCGGTCATGTAAGTGTCCATTAATATTAGGAGAATCAGTGCCGTAGCTTATTTCCTTATAAAATAACGTGTTTTGAAAAACATTAAAGGGGAGATAACTAGTTTTCCTTGTTACGTAACAATTCAAAAATATAACCATCAACTATTTTTCACATGTTCTTTAGTTTCGACTGTACACTGAAGACACGAAAAACAGCACCAGGGGAGAGAACTCGAAAACTGCTTGTCCGACCTACTTATTTTATTCTCTCATTTTGTTGAGAAAAACTTCAAACACTTGCTGCCCAAATATCAACTTCGTCTTCCAATCCGTTTGCTCAATATTCTCAAAATAAAATTTAACTTTGCTCGCCTATATCTTATTAGGTCAAGGTCAAGGTCAGTTGTTCAAATAATATGCATAACTTCAGACGTATATCTAACCGCCTGCCCAATATCCAAGCTCTACAGTGAGGCTTTGAGGACGTTTCGTTGTGTACAAATTTGGATAGCATAATAATAATAAAAATCCGTAGAATAACAAATAGGTCTTTCCATCGGAAATGGAAAGACATAATTATTGTCTATTTTAATATGTCCCTTTAGAGTAATTAATTCTTCGAGATACATGGTAGTTGTTTTTAATACTACCTTGTAGGAGAGCTCTAGTGAAAAGAAATTCGTGAATCTTGTGGAATGTAAATATTGCAAATAAAGGCTATAAACAAACAAGTTATCAATAAATTTAATTAATTTCTTCATCCGACGACGATACAGCTCACCAATCCCCAGTGCAAGAGTTGTCTCAGCGAAACAGCTCACCAATTACCAATATACGAGTTGTCAGAGCATTTCCATCATAGCTCTCTAGATTTGTATCTAATACCGCTTATGCTGGTGCTAGGGGCGGTGTGGTCATATCATCCAAGTTGCTACATGAACAGGTACAATAAAAGCGTACCTGAGATACAGCACATATCACGAATCGTTAGAATCTTGGTATGTGCTTTAGAATAGGTTAACCGGAAGACTATACTGTGAAGTCATGTGACTCTGTCAGTATGTCGGCACCTCTTCCCACTTCCCTTATATGTGTTGTAATTTTTACCTGTATATGGCGAGATTCTGCTGGTGGACGTTTCGTCTCCGAGGCCCGCCCCCTATACAGACCTTTTGGTCTCTGATATTTGTTGGCATTTGTGGGAAGTTGATGCTGGGTCGACATCGGGCCTTACAGACTAGTCTTTTGTGTTAAATGCCGTCATTTTCATCCGACGACGATACAGCTCACCAATCCCCAGTGCAAGAGTTGTCACAGCGAAACAGCTCAACAATTACCAATATACGAGTTGTCAGAGCATTTCCATCATAGCTCTCTAGATTTGTATCTAATACCGCTTATGCCGGTGCTAGGGGCCGTGATATCATCCAACAGGTACAATAAAAGCGTCCCTGAGATACAACACATATCACGAATCGTTAGATTCTTGGTATGTGCTTTAGAATAGGGTACCGGAAGACTATACTGTGAAGTCATGTGACTCTGTCAGTATGTCGGCACCTCTTCCCACTTCCCTTATATGTGTTGTAATTGGTACAATAATACCGGACGAAAACAACTTATCTAACCATACGAAACACACTCGCCACCTTTGCCGCCATTTTGAATTTAGTAACTTTGTAGCATTTAATGCAAATGAGTTCAATATGATAGGCTAACTGGAAGTTTTGTTCCCTCTCTTACAGTGAATATCCCATTGAAATGTTACAGACAGGAACAAGGTTGGGATTTCTTATTTGTATTCTTATTGTTGGCTCTATAAAATTATGCTGCCGAGATAATAAAAGCGTTGTCTTATAAGCTGGATTAGAGTATAATTGGCACTATGAGTTCTATCATTTATAAATCTACAATTCTTTCATGTGCTTTATGAATAGTAGGTAATGGTGGCAAGCTATACGGGTGTGTATGTGAGCTCTCTGAATATATCCGTCATTATCGAGCTATAGAACAGCCATCCGTTTCAAATTACTTTTGAAAAGATAATACTTAGGCCCAAAGAAAGTATTATTGGTGTTTATTTTATCTGATGTCCTCAAGAAAGCGAAATTTAGACACGATGAACGAGGGTGAAGAAAACACTTCGAATACCAGTTTATCGGCCATGCAGGTTTCAGAATCTGATGAAACGATTCGGCCGAAAATTGAACGTCTGGAAAATATGTATAAGGTCAAGGATCTAAGTGATATCAGCAAGTGTTTTGCTAAACTTCATGCAAGTTTTGGCATGGAGCTGGAAAGTGTGATGTCCAATGTGTCGGCTATCAGAAAGAGGGTCAATATTGTTGAGGACTCTGTTGAATCACTGAACCAGGACATTGCAGAAATTCAGGAAGATGACATACCAAAACTTCGAGCAGAACTTGAACATGAACGAAATGAGAGATTAAAACTGGATTTGTGGGGGAGAAAATGGAATCCCACTGTGAAAGGACTTGCTGGCAATTCTATGGACCCTGTAAAGGAAACCGACAAGGTAATTCGCGACTCTTTTGTCGACAAATTGAAGGATCGATTTAGATATGGTTGGTTTCCTTTATACCAAACTCCATGATTTTTGCGCTTCGGAGTGGTACATGTATGTTCGTAGCTTATACCTCTTTCCGTAACCCCCATCGTGTTTGTCTCTGATCACATCATTGTTTTTTGTGTGTATATTATCACATAGCGTACACCTTATTATCGAATTTTTCAATTGTACGCTTTGTATTCCAAAAAGCTAGTTGAGAGATGATTTGACAATATTGTTTAGCCTCATGGCATCGACCTACTTCTCCGTCGAGCGGGTTTTTTTTTGTTTCGCTAGCCGTTCTTCACTGAGAAGTATGACGATGCTCACGTTGTGCAATGTTCTGACCTGATTTCTGCTTCTACCTCTCTCGTGGAGACGTGATTTTCGACGCATTGATTACTCTCCTCAAGTTCTGATTAGTGGCGAATGAAGTGGATTTCATTAATTCATTAAATTATCCATTAATTCATTCAATACATTCAATTCTTGTCAATTTTCAATTCAGCATTTTATTCTTTTATACTTTATTCAACAATAACTCGTGTTATCATGACATTTCCCTACAAAATGTACTTGTCCGTATGCATAGAATACATGTGTGTAAAATTTGCCGAGTTTTCGTGAACTCAGTCGTATTGCACTATTGTCATTCAAAATATGTGCACAAATCTATTATTGACTTCATTCTTGTTCGCCTCTATAGATATATGGATTCTCGCTCCACCAATCAATAAGTATGATTAAATTACTTTTGAAAACACGGAAGCTGGCGCAACAAAATTCGGATATTTTGCTGAATTACGAATGTTACATGCCTGTCTGAGAGCTCACCATTTACATTTTTATGTGTATATACATTGGTTTAAACACGGCTTATGTTTATTTCTATTTTTGTTTATGCTTTATTATGTATTGTAAAATCAAGGTCCACGAGATATTCCATATGCTGCAAATCCAATCAATTTTTAGTTTCTCTCAGTCTATACCGTGAATAACGATAATAATCGAGATGGTGTTCCTGTAGATCTGTTATCTCAATTACCTTTCCAAAATGTAGATGATATTGCATTTCACTATGGCTCTGTATCTGATCTTGCTGCTGAATCTTTATTCGCGGGGTTTGAGGACATGAGTTTCAACCCACTTAAATTAAATAACATGGATACGGATGCATATATTACCGATGATAACCCATATGAGATATCACATTGGAATGGCCTATGTTTATGTATACTATGATTGTCTTTTTGAATTTGGTGCTAATACTGTTATATGGAAATGGAATAGATCTTTGGATTATGGACGCGGATATTCTCTAATGGACGACGGCTGGATTATGAATGACGGACTAGACGCTTGTAATTAGGTACGCACCGTACAGTCGAAGTACTTTATCGAAGATAGTTTCTCGGATTATATCAATAGCAATGATATCAATGAAAATCAATCTTTTTCCGTTATACACTTTAATGCTAGAAGTTTGAAAAAACATTTTTCGGAAATATTGGACACCTGCTGTAATCAAAATTTTAAATTCCCCGTCATTGGAATTTCAGAGAGTTGGTTAGATCCGAAAACAGAAAAGCCTTTTGATATACTCCGTTCATTTCCTCTATAGATCAAAGAGAAAGGGTGGTGGATTAGTATTGTATGTTAGAGACAGCATATCTAAATGTACTGTACGTGAAGATTTGTCTAATCTGCAGGATGATGGTGAATATGAATCACTCTTTGTTAATATACAAGATAGCAATGAAGTATATACAGTCGGAATTATCTACCGACCCCCTAATAAAAATGTCGACATTTTTAATGAGAAAGTCCAATCCATGATGAATAACCTTAAACCCGAGAAGACAAAATGTATTATCATTGGTGATTTCAATATTGATTTATTTAAAACTGAAATCCACGGTCCGTCGAAACAGTTCTTGGAAATTATGAAGTTTCATTATTTTTTTCCTAACATTACAAAACCTACTAGGGTTAAATCACATTCTGCCACACTGATTGATAATGTCTTTCAAAATTTTCATGAAAACTGTTTCCTGACCGGTATTCTTCTTTCAGATATCACTGATCATTTCCCTGTCTTTCACATCAACCTGAATTACAAGCGTCTAGTCCGTCATTCATAATCCAGCCGTCGTCCATTAGAGAATATCCGCGTCCATAATCCAAAGATCTATTCCATTTTCCACATAACAGTATTAGCACCAAATTCAAAAAGACAATCATAGTATACATAAACATAGGCTTGTTTCCTGCAAGAGAGAAGCGCTCAACAATTTTCAATGATGCCGGAAAGACATTATGATGTTCCAAAAATATCAAATCCGTATCGCTGATCAGTATTCTTAATCCATAATATTCGTTATAGAGTCGTCATCTAAAAAAAAGATGTATCTCAATCACGCTTTGATTGTGACTGATCATATGAGTACCGTGAGGATCTTGAAGTACATGGGTTCATACGGCCCCTAGCCCCGGGTTAAGCGGAATTAGACACAAGTTACGAAACGTAGCGCCATAGATCTTGCACGCTACGTTCGTATTTTGCTATCAGCATGCGATATGTATCGCCAAATTTGAGAAACTTTGAGTGGAGGCGCTTGGTGGAATAGCCCTGTTTTATATGTTTCTGCAACAATGTTTTGTGACGTTGATTAAAATCATCACCTTTAACACAGGATCTAGCAAATGCTACTAAGCGAGATATATATACGCCATATGCAGGTCCCACTGGAATATTACTATCCAGAAAGGGATAGTTTACGATGTCGAAATTGTAATCATCTCTTTTGTCATAAAGTCGACGAGAGAGAATGCCCGCTTCATTTTTATAGAGATAGAGATCTAAATAAGATGTGCCTGTAGGGCTATCTGTAGTTTCCTTCAAATCCAGTGAAGGTGGATATATATCCTTCACTGCGTCATTTATATAGCGATTATCCACAGCGAGAAGATCGTCTATATAGCGTTTGATGAATGAGAAGGAACGGGCTTTGAATGGATCACACACTGATCATTCCTTCAGTTACAGGATAATGTCTGCACATCAGAAACAAATTTTCGAAAAAAAACTTAACAATATGGATTGGAATAACGTACTTAGTGAAACTAGTAATGTTGAGGAAGCATATGAAATATTTTCCAGTGAGTTTCTCTCTGTTTACAACGAATGTTTTCCCCTAGTATCGTCAAAGTCTCCTAAGTCAAAAATCATAAAACCCTGGATAACCCCCAATATTCTCTTTTCTATACGTGAAAAGAATCGCCTGTACAGATTACATGCAAAAAACAAAGGTCCAAACGTTACCGAACAATACAAGCGCTATAGAAACACACTAACTCATACATTACGGCTTGCAAAGAAAAAATACTATGAAGCTAAATTCAATCAATGTAATAATGATATCAAAGGCACGTGGAAAGTTTTGAACGAACTTTTGCCAGCTTCCCAGTGTTTTTAGTGTTAATCAAAATGATGTTTCTGATCCTAATGCTATAGCAGATGGTTTCAATGGTTATTTTAGTTCTGTAGCTGCCAAATTAGCTGCGAATATTCCATCCTCGACTAGTAATTTCAAGGATTTTTTGACTGGTCAATACCAGCAAGAATTTCAATTGGATCCCTGTGCACCGACCGAAATTACAGAGGTGATCGCAAGCCTTAAAAGTAATGCACCAGGAATTGGTGGTGTTCGTATGTCTCTGATAAAAACAGTGCCAAATCTGATTTGCTCGCCGTTAACCCTTTCACTGTTTAACCTGGGTTCTCCTGCCATGTTGCGGCCTTTACAAGAATACTGTACACTTAGACGTGTCGTCTATGCTTTGATGTCAAAATAATAGGAAATGCCATTTGCGGATGCGCCAGTAACGACGGAATTACCTTCTGTTTGATCAGCGTGTCTGTCAATGCATAGAATTACGCCCGCCGACGTAACGTCACTGTCACAGAACGACTGCGAACTTGGACGTACACTGCACGTCATGAACACAATGAGGACATAAAGCAGTGACGTGCACTGCACGTCATCAACATTGACATTATTAATTTGTCGTTCAAGTTGGGTACTGTACCCGATCCTCTAAAAAGGACCAAAATTACTTCACTATTTAAAGATGGAGGGCGTTATCTATTCGAAAATTATCGACCAATTTCTGTACTATCTTGTTTCAGTAAGATATTGGAAAAACTTGTAATTAAAAGATTGATCACTGACTTGGATAAGTATTCTATAATCTGTTCAAACCAGTTTGGATTTCGTGCTAACCAGTCCACTTTCTTAGCCGTTCTATCTCTGCATGATAAATTGGTTGCCACAAGAGAAGATAAAAAGTACAGCATTACAACGTTCTTAGATTTATCAAAAGCTTTTGATACCGTTAATCATGACATCTTATTACATAAATTAGACCATTATGGCTTTCGGGGAACTGCAAATGAATGGTTTCGCAGTTATTTATCCACCCGTACCCAGTGTCGCAATATAATAGTACTCTATCATCATTTAAATCGGTATCTTGTGGTGTTCCACAAGGTTCGATCCTTGGCCCTATTTTATTCCTTCTATATATCAATGATATAGTAGTTGTCAGTTCAGTGTTGCAAGTTATCCATTTTGCCGACGATACATCTGCTACACTCTCCAATGATGATCCCAATCTGCTTATGGACATCATGTCACATGAGCTTAATAAACTTCACAACTGGTTCTCATGTAATAAGTTGTCTCTTAACATTAAGAAAACAAAATTCATATTCGTAATTACAAGCGTCTAGTCCGTCATCCATAATTCAGCCGTCGTCCATTAGAGAATATCCGCGTCCATAATCCAAAGACCTATTCCATATTCCATATAACAGTATTAGCACCAAATTCAAAAAGACAATCATAGTATACATAAACATAGGCTTGTTTCCTGCAAGAGAGAAGCGGTCAACAGTTTTCAATGATGCGGCAAGACATCATGATGTTCCAAAAATATCAAATCCGTATCGCTGATCAGTATTCTTAATCCATAATATTCGTCGTAAAGTCGTCATCTAAAGAATGATGTATCTCAGTCACGCTTTGATTGTGACTGTTCATATGAGTACCATGAGGATCTTGAAGTACATGGGTTCATACGGCCCCTAGCCCCGGGTTAAGCGGAATTAGACACAAGTTACGAGACGTAGCGCCATAGATCTTGCACGCTACGTTCGTATTTTTTTATCAGCATGCCATATGTATCGCCAAATTTGAGAACCTTCAAAACGAGGTAAATTTAATAAAATACCCAAGCTCGTTATATCTGGTGATGTAATTGAGCAAGTCAACAATATAAAATTTCAATGATAAACTTAACTGGACAACACATATTCAGGAATTAACCCAAAAAAATAAGTAGAAATATTGGAATTATTCACCATATTAGAGACTGTTTGAATAAAAAAAACTCTATATATACTTTACTACTCTCTGATATATCCCTATTTATCATATTGTAATATTGTGTGGGGTAATACTTATGCAACCCATCTCAGGCCCCTATTGGTATTACAGAAAAGAGCTGTTAGATTGATTACGTTTTCTGGAAAATGTGAACACACTGGTCCACTGTTTAGTCAATTGAGAATACTGTCGGTACAAGAAATAAGTAAATATTTAGTCCTTTTATTAATTGATAAATTTTTTAATCATCAAGATTTATTGCCACATTCCTTTCTCACATATTTCAGTAAACTATCATCCTTACATCGTTATCCGACCAGGCAGTCACATATAAATCTTTATCGGCAATTCTATTCTTCCGACTTATCGTTTTATAGCACGAAAATAAAGGGTCCTCGAATTTGGAACAAACTGCCATCTCCGCTGAAATCTTGTACTTCCGTTTCGCTATTCAAGTCGCGGATTAAAACTTATTTATTGTGCGGAACTTCCGTATTGTAATTGACTTTATGTTTTGTTTCAGTTGTGAGTATCTCGAGGAAACTGGAATCGTAAATCAACCTGGGATACAGTATTCCTGGACACTGTGTGCCACAATATACATGTATGTTTGTGCTAATTTGTCGTTATGTGTTTATTTATATATATATTTTTTTTTCTTTGGTGATCAAAGTCTATTATATTAAACTTCACCGGAATTAAATCGATATTTTAGAACCTTGTATACTGGGATAAAACAAGCCCCTTGGGGTATTCATCCGGCCAATATAATATATTGTAACAACTGAATTATGTTTTTTATTTGGTGAAATAAAATTGAATTGAATTGAATAAAATATGTTTTATGAGCCGTTCATGGCTAGTGACTTTGACTATGACCCTTTAACCTCAATCTTGCCACCCAGCAAAACGCCTCCCCCTCCCCGCCCAATGCATCTGATATGATATTTTCTATAGTATTCCTGGTTATTGGTCCACAGTGACTTTGACATTTTGGTTTTAATAGGTTCTCTTTTTGCCATAAGCTTGAGGTATTCTGGAAGTTTGATGGCAATCACTGAGCTGGAGTAAAAGTACAGTGTTTTCAATAATTTTCTAATCTGGGGGATCACGGCGATGTTGACATCTAACTCAATCTAGATACCTGGCATGGCCTCACCTTAACGTCTCATTCACCAAAGCAAAATGTTTTAACGATTTCCTGACAAAGACCTTGAACATTGATCTTTGACCTAATTTTCAACTCATTGTATTTCTCTTTGACCCAATGACCTGGGGGTTGGTCATATGTCAGTACGTCGGCATCTTTTCCCACCATCTTGTTATGTTGAGTTTAATTGGTGCAGGATGTTTACATCACCCCATGGCTATTATGTTTATCTTGGTAAAAAGTTATAGACCATTCAGGTAATTAATAGTAGTGTTTTCAAATTTCTTTGGAATGGAGGGAGCGATAGAATACAACGTAAAATTATTACACAGGATTATAAAAATGGGGGATTACGTAAGATAAACCTAATATATTTCATTCACATCTTGGAAGTCTCATGGATAACAAGACGTTTGCTGCATAATCCTGATGTAATCAATATCTCAGGATTATTTATAATATCAACATTTCCAAACCCTTTCTGAAGAGACGCATTTAGCGCGTGGTACCTCATGAGAAAAAAATAAACTCCAAGTTAAATGGACGACCTGGCAAATGAACCACTCCGGTACAAGGTATTTATCACCTAACGATGAACATTTTCCATTTATGTTTGTATATGTGTCAATGCTTATAAATATCCATCTGTGTATTTGTGCGTCTGTGTATATGTATGTATGTTGCATTAGAATAATAAAAATATAGTTAAGGAGCTAAATATCGAAAGTCGGGAGTAAAATGACAAGGAGAAAGTGCCTTCCACAGCTATATCTGACATAGACGAAATATACATTAAAACTGATCGTGGGTATGGAATACTTGTGTATTACATACAGAAAGAGGATGACAGACATCTGTCCAGTCCACAGGGTTGCGTCCAGTTGAACGCGTATGGGGTTTATCTACAGGGGACGCTACGAGACATTTTGCCATATGCTATGTTCTCAGCTAAAATTTAAACAAATTCCGTATAAGTATATCACGATCTAGGACGTAATAACCTTGCTATTTACTCTCTATTCACTCGGGGCCATATATGACCCATATCCATAAAACATAGGTTGGTTAGCATATAATGTGGGTAGCAGTGTTACTTTGCGTAAACTATAACCCATTTCCTCAGATGCGTTGAAGTGGATTGTTTGAAATTGTAGTTTTAGTGCGGATTCCGGTACGGCATTCGCGACCCGTCAACATAATGCTATATCTAATTTCACAGTGTATGTCTTAGTTCATTTGAGATCTTGGCAAGAGCTATATTTTCGAATAAATAAATAATAAATTTGGGGGAAAGGGGGATAAGTAAAGGGAAATGAAGAATGCTTGTTTAATACATTGAATACATAGGTTAAAAAAATGGAAGAGAGCACAGTGCCCAGTAGACAGTGCAATGTAAATGTGTGAACTGTAAGTATATGTCATGAGCAATGATAGATGGCTCAGCGCTATTGTGATAAGTTTATGGTCTTACCCATGTGCTCTCACGCGACTCCAAAGGCCAACAGCAGTAGGAACCAGGTGAAGTGTGCAACTGAAGTTCGTAGGTGCTTGGAAGCCAGAGATGAAGTCGATGCAAGAGGATCATCAAGGGGAGGTCACTCCGACGAGAAAGATCCGATGGATAACTCTGCACGAAATGTCTGATATCACTACACTATGTTTCAAGATTATCGTTACAGGATGAATTAAAGCGCCATATTCTGGATGATGATTTCCTTAAGAGCTACTGATAAATTTTAGTCAGGAGCCTTCTTGACTTCATCAAGAATTCACGTGAAACGCCAAAATCCAAGATTGCCGCCAAATATGATAAAATATCGATTTTCGCAGGCTTTTTTGTCTTAGGAGGCCAAAGTGGTGTCATAATATGATTTATTGAGGTCGTTGAATCCATTTTTTTAACTGCAGTACCACAAGTATTGCCTACATACCTGTTACCTATGGCTAATATGTAATGTAACTAAACTGAATTTTGGGTGTGTCATTGAGGAAGGGGTGTTCGCTCCCTAAATATTTTCATTACTCCTCAGAGTAGAGGAACGAAACTTCCCACAATAAATATTTGGATTTAGGCCTACCAAAAAGACATTTTTCGACCGATGTTAGTTTTTACGTATTATTCGGGGTTTTTTTTATCATCCTTTACACTTAAATGAGTATGCAAACACAGTGAATATGACCCCATAAGATGAACTAGTCAGGTCGTTTCAGTTCATCGTTGTTTTGGTTTTTTTGCTTCAGGGCTACAACAATAATTTTGGTAGAAGGACCACTATTCCACGCCCCCAGCAGGCCAGTTAGAATTAATCACCAGAGAGATATTTATGCAGGCTCACCCACTAAGTCTTTCTCTTAACCCTCCACATCCTTCAATGGAAGGCATTCCTGCGCCCTGCATGAAGGCCACAAAGACGAAGATTCTGCAACAGGTCAAAATATTGCCCAGCAGTGGATATTAACGTACCAGTAGTATGGCTATACATGTCCAAAAGCAGGTTCGATAAATCCAGAAGATTTTTGTCTCGCATAATCCGAGATATGCAATATTTTATCATTTGTGTGTGCCTTCTTGGAATTTGGAAACCCGAAAACTTCAGGAGGGCATCTAGGCTAAAATAAAGCTACGTGCCAAATTTGGCGCTTTTATGCGCTCTGTAACGATAAATTCGCTAGCTACCTGACCATGAATGGTATTAGCACAAATCCTTTCTGGTAGTAAACAATGAAAGATGTGGGGAAAACAGCAGCACTGTAGTCGATTGATGCTGGATTCATCACACGTTACAATCGAAATGGCAGTAGTGAATAATCTACCTAGTATAATCCGTGGCGTGTCTGACTCCGACTCCGACTCCTACTCCGCTTTACTCACTGCACAGCGGGTCGCATATGTGTGGCGCGGGATAGGGTGGGGCGAGAGACCTGGGGTTTTCACTACCTGAGATTCCATGGGCCAGACTTGCACCCTGCAGTAGAATGGGTCGACTGCGCATGCGCGATGAGTAGTATAGAAAGGGCACGCGATCTCCCTAGTTTAGATAACAAATGACTGCACAAACAAGCAAGGTACTTAAGAAATAGTGCTTAGGATGGTTGTAATTGTCAAGTCCTCTGCCAATTGAATTGACATATCAACTGGTCCTACATTAATTTAATGAACGGCAAGCACTCACTTAGCAGAGGACTTTGAGGTCAAATTAATGCAATACTTACCAAGGTTATTCTGCCCATCGATCCGTGCTGTGCTATTCGATGCCAAGTTACGCAGTTACATAACTGTTCATGACGGGCACCGTGCACCCAGCCAGAGAGGTCTCAGCCTATACTTGTCAAAGGGAGATAATGCAAACACTGTGATCATCGTAATGACTCATTTTCCTCCCTTGCATTATCAATTACATTAAATATATAAACAGAGACAGCAAATCTAGTGCTCAAAGATTAATGTATGTGTGTTAATGATTTATTATTCGCATTAGACAAAACATAGGCAATTTTATATGTGGCATTTTGGTTAACACTCCCATCGAGTAACATACACAACCTGGCTGTTGCGCTCCCATCGTGTAGAGACTCGTCAGAATCACCATCCTACTCCTGGTAACATAAGTGAGACTATATAAAATGTAACATGTATTACACTGTGGAACAGATCCCGAGATGACCATAATATGGAACATAAAAGGTTATTAGAGTGTGCTCCCCACCATACTGTTCTTCACCATACTAAAAAGAGGAGATATAAAAAGAGGAGATATATATATATATGATATGCTTCATTTGAATGATTTTTCACGTGAAAACTCATGATGACCCTAGTGCAGGTTCCTCGGCCGAGTATCTAATAGTTCGAAATGCACGAAGACCCTTTTCAATCCAAACGCGATATATCAACAGCATATAGGTATTCCAAATGATATATTTCTGACAGCAAAGCAAGGTCACGACATAAAACTTGTAACATTGCGCTTGATGATTGTTTAGCACCGAATTCTACATGTAATAATTTCAAGAGTTCTAAGTGTGGACAACGTGGATGTCTCAGGTGTCCACTCTTTAATACTTCAGCTTCATTTAATTCCGCGTTAACTGGTAACTCATATTCTGTAAACTCTTAAGTTGATCTTAGTTGTTCTACTACAAACTGTATTTATTTAGTTTCTGTAAGAAGTGTGATCAACAGTATGTTGACAAGACCACCCAAAGACTCCATCTTAGGGTGAATGGTCACAGAAAACCCGTCAAGGAAAAGCAATTATTGCTTATAAGTAAGCATTTTTCTGGACCCGACCATCGCTAGGATAACTTTAGTATTCAGATATTAAACGTCGTCTATCATCTACCCAGGATTCCCCCTTTGGATTTGAGAGAAAAATCCGAGAGCGGGAACTATTCTGGATGCTAGAACTTGGGTGAGTGTTGCCATATGGATTAAATGATAATGTCAGTGGGTTCGGCAATGTTACAAACCGTCGTTCAAATATATCCAATATTACCAAGCTAGATATAATCCATCAACGGAGACATCGCAGCCATGGTTGGAGAAAGTTTAACAGTGCGATGATTCACGATCATATCACTTTAAATTACTTAGTGTGTTTAATTAACACACCCAATGGTATACATAGCTTACGTACAGTTCTGTATGCGTTACCTCTGAGAGTTTAAATCATATAGCCTGAAATATATAACAATCTGCGTCTTCAGGAAATATAATGCCACCCAAAATCACTAAAGTATGTCAAGATATTGCGTATTTTCGGTTGTATCGTCCAGTCAACATAATCGAAACATCCCAAGATCGGCTATTCTTGAAACTCGACTACTTAGAATAAGAACTGGACATTATCAATTTACTTCGAATCCCGAACGATGCAGAGGTACGCAACGCTACACCAAACTATTTTAAGTTCACAGAACCTCCTTACATTTCGTATTAGTTACTAAATCTATAGTTACCAAAATATTCAATTACTCTAATGCTGTCTAGGAATTTGACTGGAACTTATGCACGTCGGGAGGCTATAGTTGTGATTGTGAATCGTCGAACTTTACCTATCACAAGCGTCTAGTCCGTCATTCATAATCCAGCCGTCGTCCATTAGAGAATATCCGCGTCCATAATCCAAAGACCTATTCCATTTTCCACATAACAGTATTAGCACCAAATTCAAAAAGACAATCATAGTATACATAAACATAGGCTTGTTTCCTGCAAGAGAGAAGCGGTCAACAGTTTTCAATGATGCCGGCAAGACATCATGATGTTCCAAAAAATATCAAATCCGTATCGCTGATCAGTATTCTTAATCCATAATATTCGTTATAGAGTCGTCATCTAAAAAAAAAAGATGTATCTCAGTCACGCTTTGATTGTGACTGTTCATATGAGTACCATGAGGATCTTCAAGTACATGGGTTCATACGGCCCCTAGCCCCGGGTTAAGCGGAATTAGACACGTTACGAAACGTAGCGCCATAGATCTTGCACGCTACGTTCGTATTTTGCTATCAGCATGCGATATGTATCGCCAAATTTGAGAAACTTTGAGTGGAGGCGCTTGGTGGAATAGCCCTGTTTTATAAGTTTCTGCAACAATGTAAATATATTGTGACTGGTGACCTTGATGTGGTGAGTGATAAGGACCTAAGATTACTCCTGATGAAGGGACCTAAATATAGAGAGCCCAGAAGAACAAATCTGAAGATAGTCATGTCTGCTTTAGAACAGTACGTTATCGATTGGTCTGAGCGAGAAAAAGTTGAACCTACAGTACTCGTTGATTGGCTGGACCTCACCAAGAGCAATTTCGTTGAAACAATCCGCCATATTGACAGAAATACCCCTCCTCAAGCAAAACAAGTAATGAGAAACCTCAATTCGCAAGAAGTTCTAGCAAATCCCCAGAGTAAATTCGTCATAGTCCCAGCAGACAAAGCTCCAAATAATATAATATTCATATGTAAATATTACTATTACCAGGTACTGGTTGAAGAATTGAGTGTAAACATATCATCATCAAATACGTCTACTGACTTCCAAACTGCATTTGCTCTGGAAGATCTATTTAACAATCACAAAATGTTTCTTAGGGAAAGATGTATTTGCCTGCCAACCAACCATAACGACATACCAAAAGTATACTGGACTCCCAAAATGCATAAATCACCATACAAAGCTAGATTCATAGCTGGTTCTAGAAGCTGCACCACCAAGCTTCTTTCAACCCTGTTGACGAGGGACGTTCATATCAGGAGGTAAACACTTTTTGGGAAAGGTATTGCGCCACTATTTCTAAAAACTTTGGCGTCGAATGTATATGAATATTGCAAAACTCAAAATGTCTTAAGGAAGAACTTGATGCTAAAGGTCACAAACCGCACAAACATGTATACACATGGGATTTCTCGACTCTCTATACTACAACCCCCCATCAGTACCTTATTGACCGTCTTAGTTCATTAATAGTATCTGTGTTCAAGAAAACTGATCGTAGATATATTAATGTCGGAAGCCATAAAACATTCTTTTGCTCTACTACATACAAGAGATATCATTCAAGGGATGTTCCTTTATTATAGAGTTGCTGGATTTTCTCATTAAAAATATGTGAAATTTGGCAACGCGATATATCAACAGCATATAGGTATTCCAATGGGTACTAATTGTGCACCCATGTTGGCTGAACTATACCTGTCCTCTTGTGAATATGACTATATGCAGGCGCTTTCAAAAACCGATCCATTCAAAGCCCGATCCTTCTCATTCATCAAACGCTATTTTGACGATCCTCTCGCTATGGATAATCGCTATATAAATGACGCAGTGAAGGATATATATCCATCTTCGCTGGATTTGAAGGAAACTACAGATAACCCTACAGGCACATTCTAGACCGATATCTCTGTAAAAATGAAGCGGGTCTTCTCTCTCGTTGGTTTCATGACAAAAAAATTATTGCAATTTCGACATCGTAAACTATCCCTTTCTGGGCAGTAATATTCCAGTGGGACATGCATATGACGTATACATGTCTCGCCTAGTAGCATTTGCTAGATCTTGTATTAAATTGTTGCAGAAACTTATAATCAGGGCTATACCACCAAGCGCCTCCACTCAAAGTTTCTCAAATTTGGCGAGACATAACGCATGCGGATAGCAAAATACGACCGTAGCGTGCAAGATCTATGGCGTTGCGTTTCGTAACTTGTGTCTAATTCCGCTTTACCCGGGGCTAGGGGCCTTATGAACACATGTACTTCAAGATCTTCATGGTGCTCATATGAACAGTCACAATCAAAGCGTGACTGAGATACATCATTCTTTAGATGATGACTTTACAACGAATTAAGAATACTGATCAGCGAAACGGATTTGATATTTTTGGAACAGCATGATGTCTTGACAGTATTATTGAAAACTGTTGACCGCTTTTCTCTTGCAAGAAACTAACCTATGTTTATTGGCCCTAAATGGCTTTGCTCATCACCAAGA